>MU226547.1:3824690-3841287 GCA_018584345.1 Thuja plicata | reverse complement strand
GCTTTGGAGCCTCGACCCTCTCTCACGGGGGGGTTGGCAGCACGCATTGTACTACTGGCTTTGAGAGAGTCTCTTGAAGTCATTCCTTTTGTCTTTGCTTGCTTTTACATCTCTTTTTGGAGAGGAGATTTTCCCACTGGGTTTTCTCCTTTGTCTCCGGTTTACAGAGATTTCCTTGTACTGGGTACCTGATCAGGCCTTGTTGCCGGGACCCATTTCCTGCTTTCTTAGCTGTGCTAGGCTAGCTTACATCCTGAGCTTCGCTTAAGGGGGGGTGTTAGAGTAATCAGTTGTTCTTACTCTTTTTCGCTTAAGCTATCTCTTAGGTGCATATAATTAATACTTTATATTAATTATATTGCGCAACCTAGCTTTTATGTTTTTAGGGTTTCATTCACCTTTAAGGTCGAATGCTTGTATTTGTTTTTTCATACTCTTCGAATACATTTTGAGCTCTCACCTTTTTGAGCATAGAAGGGTTTCTGCTTTTTCTGTTGTTGGATTCAATCTTTGCAACAGGTATTTTGCATGCAGGTGTTCTTGGCAAGCTGTGAAGTTGGATTTATCAACTTCTACAATGATACCCTATTATATAATGGCAAAACTTGTTAAGGGCATAAATAACAGTGAGCAATTCATTTTATGTGACAGCGTAGTTTAGTTTAGGTCATTGCAGGTTCTTACTTATGAAATATATAGCATTCTCTATAGCACCATCCTTATGCCCTAACACTACACCTACATCATAGTCTGATGCATCTGTGTGTATATGAAATGGAAATGACCAATATGGACCTCTTAGGACAAGTTCTTGAGTGAGGACATATTTCAGTTGCAGAAAGGATTCATCACATGCTACAGTCCATTGAAATTATCAGTCTTTTGTAAGAAGAGTGTACAATGGGCCCGTTATCTTGCTGAAATCCTTTATGAATCTCCTATAGTAACCAATATGACCTAAGAAGCTCCTAGCATCAAACTTCCTTATTGGGGTACGCAAATTAAGGATGACTTCTATTTTTGTGGGGTCTACTTGTATACCAAGCTCATATATGTAGTGTCTTGGGACTACACCTTCTTGCATATTCATAAAACACTTCTCATTGTTCAAGGATAGGTTATGCTCCTCACATCTTATCAGAAATTTTCCAATATTAGCCAATGCTTTTTCATAGGTACCACCATATGTTGTAAAATCATCCATGTAGATTTCCATGCAGTCATGGGAAATATTTGAAAATATAATAATGACTGCTCTTTGAAATGTTGCAGGGGCATTAAAAATCCCAAAAGGTAATACAAAGTATGCATAGGTTCCCCAAGGACAGGTAAATGTAGTTTTTTCTTGATCTTCAGGGAGAATCATGATCTGGTTGTACCCATTATACCCATCTAGGAAGGACAAATATTTCTTGCCTGCTAGGGAGTCCAAAACTTGATCAATGAAAGGAAAAGGAAAGTGGTCTCTCTTGGTTGCATTATTCAACTCTCTATAATCTACACACACTCTCCATTTACCTCCTTTTTTAAGCAATATCACTAAGGGAGAAACCCACTGGTTGTCTGATATGAGGTATATGAAACCAACATTGAATAATTTTTGTAATTCATTTTTAACTATTTCCCTTAGAGAAGTATTCACTCTCCTTTGAGGTTGTCTTATAGGTATGTTATCCTCATTGAGATAAATCTTATGAGTACACAACTTAGTATCTAATTGCTCCATATCCCTATAATTCCATGCAAAGGCTTGTTTATGGTCCTGCAACAACTTGGCTAAAGGTAGTACTACTGCTGAGTAAGTTGATTGTTTATGTTTAAGAAGCAACCTAGTGAAACCTCAATTTGCTTGGTTAGATCAATCATGGAGGCTTCAATCAAGGAAGGCATTTGGATTTCATGGGAAAGCAGGATATGGTATATTTTTTCAATTTCAGAAAGGTGGAATGGTCCTTAGACTCGGGATATAAAGACTGAAGGGAGTATTAATGAGCATAGGAAAATCCAAAGGATTGTGCCCTCATTCCATAATTATTCTGCATGTTATTAGTGAGCAATTCATCCTCTTCCTGAAGCTGCAAGAAAGGATCTCTTCTTAGCATCATTAACTGAACTACTGAATTTTCTTCCTTATAATCTTCCCCTATATCTGGCCAGACAGGTATTGCTAGTTCAAGTTGGAAATTGAGCAGGTGGATATAAGGCTATCTTATTTGTATTTAGACTATCAGAAATTATCATATCTCCTGATGTTTCAAGTGGTTTAGGGTTTCCACCTTCCTTCTTGATGTTTTTCTCTATAACAGGGATCACTCCAGAGTTATCCAAACTAGTAACATGTCATGGATCAACTCGCTACAAATCTTCACAAGCTGCTCCCCAATCCAAATTAATTGGTCGTGCACTCTACTCAATATGTTTTTTTCATTCTTCTTTTCCAAACTCATGCAATTTTATCATTTTCATTATGCTAAGATTCTCAACATGAGAAAACTCATCCTTCCACTTTCCGTCCTCTTTAATCATATCCTTCATTTCCTTGAAGATCTCAAAATCTCCTAAGGATTCATACATGCAATGGATATAATCCCTAATATCTCTACGTGAACAACTTCGTAGGGCATTTGAGAAAATGCGCCTTCAGGATCATCCTCAGTGGATTTGCGAGGAAGTCTCTTAAACTTGTATCTAGGTCTCTCAACAATATCAAATATCAAAGGTGCATCCATATTCATAAGTTTGCAAGTGATTTAAATACCTTTTGATTACAGATTCTTGTGAATTACCTCTTCAATCAAACGCACAACACACTTGCTTCCTTTTCTTTTCTTGCACCAATCCATGTTCTTCTTCGACTCCATTCTTTGAATGATGTTTAGACAAGTTCTTTTGATTGACCTATTGTAGCTCATCTCCAATCCAGATTAGGTTTTTCTTATAATAATTAACTGGCAGCTTGTCTGGCCCTGGAGATTTGTCAATATTAAGAGCAAGAATGGAATTAAAAATTACATTAGCAGCGATATCCTTCTCAAGGGAGGTAGCATCTTCTTTTCTAACCTTAGTGGGTATGATAATGTGTATAAGGATCCTTATGCTCTCTTTTCCTAATTTGTTATTGTTAATGTTTGTAGCTTCAGTCGTATGATCATTGGAATACATATAATATATGTTGATTAATAATAATATAATATATGTCATATTATTATTAATCATATGAGATTTAATATTAAATATTAAATTATAAAATTATTCTTAACTAATAATTGATTGATGAAACATTATAAGATTGATTTAATTATAATTAATGGGAAGAGGCAAGTCCTTTCTTATAAATAATAATGAATAGACATGTCCCATGTCTCTCCTAACCGCATTCCCAATATAAATGAAAGAGAGATTGTTGAATTTGGAAAACCACATACAACATAGAGTTCTGTTACATTTTCATCTATCTTAAAACTTAACATGGTATCAGAGCCAGACTGCAAATGTAAGAGAGTAGTTTATTGATGGTGAATGTGTGACTGTCTCAGAAAATAAAGTCTCAGCGCAGGGACCATATCTCATAAATCCACCATTGGATTTTTCTGAAATTTGGAAATGTTGGTGAAAAACAAAATTCTCAAAAACTCACCACATCGATTGGAGATAAAATGTGGGATTCAAAAGTAATGGTGGACTATGTGTGGGTCTATGTGAAATTCCTGAAAGCGGCTTTCATTAAAGAGGTATATTAATTTTTTATGATCGTGGTCAAGCATTAACAAAGAAGAATGTATTCAAGGAAGTGTGTCTCTTTCTAGAAAGAAATAATTAATTATATAGTGTCACCTCTCTTGGAGCAATCAAGTCATTTCAAGAGAAGACATGAGTATTGTTCAACGATATCAGAGTGGGAATTATACATTATGGGGGGAATAATAACAAATGTTACATTTCCATTTGAACCATCCTTAGTGGAGAGTGAGAAAATGGTTATCATCCACTCTAGGCTATCGCTCTACATGAAGGCTGTTGACATGGCTAGCATGAACAATATTATGATCTCTCCTGCAGCATGTCCGCCGCAAACAAATTCAAATTTTGATGAGAGTTGATATTTCCTATATGGGCTCACCTAACAAAAGAAAATATTTGAAACTTAAGATAATAATTCCATTTTTTATTAGTATACATGAATTATTGAGTTTGAAATTTATGTTATAATATTGGCTAGTAAAATCTTGTATGCTTCTATCTTTGGTATTTTCGTATGAGATAGTTTAATTTATAAGCTATTTGTAATCTCTCTCTGACATACCTTTAGGACAGAAGCACGAGAACTTGTTTTCAGAGGGAGTCTGACTCTTTAGAGGTAACTTTGGATGAGGAGCTAAGAAGACTGATATCAGACTTAGAGGGAGTCTGACAGTTCATCTTAAGAAATCTTGGATGATCAACAAATTGATATCTGCTCAATGAGTTCTTCTCTTTTAGAGAATTTCAAGGTGAAATCCCTTGTTTTCATCCTGTACGCTCATGCATGATGGATGTCATGTGTGTGACTCCATATTTTTAATGGGCCTTCCCCCTTTGTACATCATGAGGAAGTGACAACTTCCAAATGATTATCACTTGTATTTGTAAGAGTTATTGAAAGGTACAAATGATCTTACAACAACTTGACCTTCTATTGTGATAGACATCATGTGATGGCTGAAATAGATCACAATAAATGATTTCCTGCATGGTGGATTCAGTTCCTTAAACATACCATTGGCCTTCTATTGTGATAGACATCTTGTGATGGTTGAAACAAATCTGAATAGATAGAACTTGTGGATAGAATCACCGATTGAGGCAATCCACATTAAAGCTTGAGAAGCTTGTGGATAGAATCGCCGATAGAGGCAATCCACCCAGGAACTTGTGGATAGAATCACCAATGGAGGCAATCCACTCTAAAGCTTTTTAGTTTGTGGATAGAATCGCCGATGGAGGCAATCCACACAAGAGCTTGTGGATAGAATCGCCGATGGAGGAAATCCACTCTAAAGCTTGTGAGTTTGTGGATAGAATTATTGATGGAGGCAATCCACACGAGAGCTTGTGGATAAAATCGCTGATGGAGGCAATCCACTCTAAAGCTTGTGATTTTGTGGATAGAATCACTGATGGAGGCAATCCACACGAGAGCTTGTGGATAGAATCATCGATGGAGGAAATCCACCTGACAGCTTGTAGATACAATCATCGATGGAGGCAATCCACATGAGAGCTTGTGGATAGAATCGCTGATGGAGGCAATCCACCTGAGATCTTGTGGATAGAATCGTCGATGGAGGAAATCCACCTCAAAGCTTATGGATAGAATCATTGATGGAGGCAATCCAAAGCTTGAGACTATGTTTCTATTGATTACATCATGAGGATGATGCTTTTATTTCTTACATCATATGATTGATGTTGTCAAGTATCATATAAGTCATTTCATTGGATTGATTTATTCCCTAGCTAACATGGAGTGTTGATGTTTTGTATAGCTATGGTGAGGGTCATAAGTGTTGACAGAGGAGACCACTACACATTCTGTTTGATCATCCTCCCTAGCTAAGAGGGAGTTTTAATGTTTGTAGCTTCAGTTGTATGATCATTAGAATACATATATGTTGATTAATAATAATATAATATATATGTCATATTATTACTCATATCAAATTTAATATTCAATATTAAATTATTAAATTATTCTTAATTAATAATTGATTGATGACACATTATAAGATTGATTAAATTATAATTAATGGGAAGAGGCGTGTCCTTTATTATAAATAATAATGAATAGACATGTCCCATGAAGGGACATGTCTCTCCTAGCCCCATTCCTAATATAAATGAAAGAGAGATTTTTGTATTTGGAAAACCACATACAAGATAGAGTGCTATTACATTTACAGTTATCCTAAAACTTAACAGTTAACCTCCAAAGAGAAGAGTTTACTATAGTACCTTTGAAATGACTTGATAATATCTATAGACTCACTAAAGTTGACTCCTTAATCCAAGATTGTATCAATTTTATCTTCAGTTTCCTTGTTTTTTAGAATTTGAAAAAATAACTTAGAACCTTTGTCACCATGGGTTAGCCAATTCATCCTAGCTCTAGCTTTGGCTCCGTATACTTTAATGTTATAGATACTCCTTAAGGTGTATTTGGCTTGGGTGAGAACATTTATGGCCTCTTGGTTGGAGGGGGTTTTCTGTAAAGAGTCTTCAACCAAAATCAGCTTATCATGCATCTCAATTTCAATTTAACTCAAATCCTTGGCTTGCTTCTTACAAATAGTCTAAAATAGATTCCTCTAGCTACTCCCATTCTGATTCCACCTGTCAATAAAACTACCCCATCTAGCCACTCCTATATTAAAGGATCTGATAATCTTGATTGCACAATTTAAATCCCCATCTTCAAGAAATTGCACACTAAGAGCATAGTGCGCCTTCCTAAATATGGGGTGATGATCAGAGAGAGTATAGGTCCCCTACTAAAGCTAAAAAATCCTTATTAGCATAAAATTGGTCAATTCTTCTATAAATCCTCTTGCCCCTTTGCTGGTAATTACACCAAGTGAACCAAATACCATGATGATCAACTTTATTTCTAGCAAGGAGGTCTATGAGTTTATGTTTTTTTACCATCTTAAGCCAAAATAGCTTCTCTTCCCCCTTCTACTCAAACTTGGAAGCCCCCAGTTTTATCCTGAGGCCTCTTTATCATGTTATAGTCTCCTCCTAAAACCCATGGTATGTATTCCATGCCACACATCCATTTCCACAAATCAATCCTTTCATAGTAATCATTAGAGGCATAAACCAAACAAACTCCAAACACCTTATTTTTAACCTTCAAGGTAATCCAAACAAGTCTATTATAGGGAGAGAAACCCCATTTATCAACAAATTTAATCCAATTAGGCCCAACCATAATTACAACACCACCCTTCCCTTTAGTATGAATAGTACGAAAATAAGTAGCATCCTTCTAGATGCATTTCATGTTGATGTCCAGATTAAACTGCATAGCCTTAGCCTCTCGAAGCAAGAGAAAGTCTACCTTTTTGCAAGCTCTCAAGAATCTTTTGACTATATAATTTCTATATGGGGATTTAAGGCCCCTTACATTCCAAGACACCAATTTCAAATCTATTTCAATTTAAGATGTGGTATCCATAGGCTCTTTGAATCTTCTAAAGCATTTAGGTTACTACATCTTGGACACTTTACCAACTTTATTTCCAATTGAGGAGTCGTTATGCCTTCCTCTTTTCCTTTTCATTTTAAAGTCAGGAGAGAATTAAATTCCTTCTAGGGGAGTGAGGCTTGTCCTATGTTTCACTTTCTTGTTCCTTATTCTTTGTTAAACCAGTTTGGCTCTCATGTCCTTGAAGGGGCCTTTGCAATTAATGCCTTCATGATTTGGTTAGTCAAGAGGAGTCCCCCTATTCTTAATCATATCTTCCTAATTATCTTCCCCATGGAGTAGCGTTGTCCTTGAAATGTAAACTAACTCCTTCCTTATCCTGGATGGGGTTGACATGCTCTAAGCTAGAGTTGGGTTGTCATCTAGGGTAGAGTGAGCCCTGGGAGGGGTAAGAGAAATAGGGATAACTTCCAAAGTGAATTTAGAAAGAACATCATCTGAAAGATAAGAGTCCTTGAAAAATGTAAGAGCTTCTCTGCTGAGAAATTCAGAGGGTGGGCAAGAAAGGACCTCTTCCCTAACATGATTCCCACCCCCAAGGGGCATCATGTCTCTACTAACGACAAAGGGACCAACTTATAGTGCCTCATGATCATCCACAATGGGAGGAGAGCGATTATCATTAGTGAAATTTTGATGATTGTAACCCAATGCAATGCCTCTTTGAAACCCTTCTTATTTCTATCTCTAGATTTAAACAATTTTATAATCTTCTCAATAACCAATTGTTGAGAATTGAGAACTTTGTGCTCAATTCTTCTATCACCCTTAATACCACCTAGTCCACTAGGATTCATAGGGGGAGGATCATGAATAAAATCATTATAGGGTATGACCTCAACCCCTTGGTCAAAGTCTGAATCAAAGTTATTATGAGAAAATGCTTCCTTAAGACAATCAAGTTCCTCAATAATGATTTCTGTATTAAGATCATTTTGTCCCTTTGGAGATGTATCAACAAGATTAGGCCTAGGAGTATGATCTAGTTTAAGTAAATCATCAGTAACTTAAACAGGCGGGCAACCCCTTCTAATACGGTAATGATCTTTGGACCTTTTGGCCAAGATGGGGCAATTTGTCCTCAAATGCCCCTCTTTCCTACACGGAAAGAACACATTAACACCACCAAAATAGGCAATAGGACATCAAAAGGCTTCATCCTTTAAATCCATAATAATTTTTAGGGAATTTCGGAGCCTGGATTTAGAGTGACCAAAGCCCTAGCATCAAAATGGGGTAACAATGATGAGGACTCATCCATTTTAATAACTTTTCACAGTGGTTCCAAAGCTTCAGGAATTAAATTTCAAAGAAAATTTGTAATATTATGCACTGTAATCCACCTAGGGCTCAAAAGAACCAAAACCTCTTCCTGGTTGGCCTCAAACAACCAACTAATGACTCTAAAACACCTCAAGCCAAGCCTCCAAAATTGTTTTTTAATAACCTCTTTCTGAGAATTAGGGTTTTTGAAAAAGATAAGAAAATTCCTTTTTTGAATCATATGACAGAAGGAAAAATGAAACCCTAGCTTCAAACCCCATATTTTATGCATCCATTTATTGAGATAGTTCCTAGAAGGAATAATTTTTAATATCCAAAGCCGCAAAGAAAATTGTTGTATCTTTCAACCTAGCCTTTTCTTTATCAATAACCATGACCATTTGAGAATTTTTCCTGACAACAAAAGAATGACATGAAGACATCTTACCTCCTCCTCCATCGAATTGGGTGTTAGCATTTTGCAGAGGTTTGAATCTTGCATCACAAGGAACCGTTTCCCTATCTTCCATCGTCTATTTGAAGGTTTTTTAGCCTTTGGCTCCTAAAGAAACTCCTGCATATTGAATGTCAGATGCCTCATAATGAGCACCATCTCCCATAAAGAATGAAGAGAATATTAATTAACGCAACTGATGGGATGAATATTTGCCATGATTTTTGATAATATTTTGCAAAGTCTAGAATAATCCTTCATATGCTCTGTTGTTTGTTCCTTGTTCTTTATTTCATAACCTTAAGACTTGTTTACTGCTTGGTTGGGTGAGTGGCATGCAACCACATAAACTTCAGTTTCATGGTTTAGATTCTCATAAGTTGGACACTCATGGTTGAACATTAATACCTTTTAAATTCTATGCAATATACTTATATATGATAATTTATAGCTATGTTTCAATGGATAGTTAATCATATGATGAATGAATATATGTTTCATGTTATATTGGATATATGTCGTTTATTCTTGTTTCACATTTATGATGCAGATCAATTCATCAAGGAATGAATTACTAAGCAAGCGCCCAAGCGGTTACTCATGATGACCCGATCTTGTAGTTGAAGAAGCGATATTGGAATCAGTCCAAGGATAAAGTTGGCAACGTCCAGGATAAGATCAAGTCAAGAGAATGTCCTTAATGCTGAAAAAATCTAGGAAGTGCTGGGAGTTAGATCTATTCTTGATGTTCATTGAATAAGTTCTTGTTCCTACCTTTATGGATGTTTTTACTCCTACTTAGTTGCAATAATGTATCTACCTATTCTCTTGGTGCGATCAATTAGTATTTAAGTTTCCTTTTTATAAATAAGTGCCACTCTCCTACGTGAGAAGTAAGAGGCAACAATGAATTTGGTAATAAGCATACTTTGTTCTATGAATACAATCAGACTTATTCTTACATGAATGCAATATTGGAGTTTTGAAGAATCATCTTTTGTAATTGAATTTTGGATACTCACCCAAGGGAGCCCACTTGGTGAGTAATCCTTAGCGACATTAGTTTTATTTCCTGCAACTCATAGTTTTAAGTTTTGGTATTTGTTTATTCCTGCAGCCAAATAAGGCAAAATAGTACATGCCTAATTTATACTGAACTTGTGTTAGTTAAGCCTCGTGATTTTAGAAATAACATTTTTAGCATCAGTATCTCAGTTAAGTTACTTTGCAAGCATTTGTTTCCCGCATCTCGGGAAATCACATGGCTTTAGTAGCCACTTATTGCATATATTATGTAGTCCCATTTCAAGTATACATCCCTGGGTTGATGATTAAATGAGCCTTCATATTGAGAAAGATAGCTACTCAGATAGGATATCCAATCCTTGAGTTGAGTTATGAACCAAGTTATTGATCCCTTTGTGAAGTCGAACATTTTTGGCGCCATTGCTTGGGATGATGTCAAGCTAAGAACCTAATACAACCATTTGTAGAAGTTAATTCAGTTTCATGATTTTCATTCATGTTATAGTTCGTTAGAATTCATTTTCAAACATCTAAGCTAATTTCATTCTATCTTCATGCATATAAGAAGTAGCTATGCTTTAGGAAGATTCCTTTCGAAGTACCCCAACAATTAGATAGGAGACCCCTTTGTGCCACAAGAAGAAGAAGAAGGAGAGGAAGATGGCCCTTTTGTATATGTTCTTCCAAACCTGCCTACTTCTTCATCATCCATAGAAGATGAGTCCCTTGGCCTTCACATTTTTGAAGAACCTCTTGACTTGAACCCTTTTGCATAAATCTTAGCCAATTTGTACATTCAACACCCTAAACATCCTGGCCATCAAGAAGGAGATAATAAATTGGCTTTAGTAGTCTTCCAACTAGGAGGCCCACCAAGAATGGAAGCTCCTCCTACCTTTTCATTTCTGATCGCTGATCAACATGACAATAACAATCTCAAGAATATTCCCTCTTCAGTCCTTCCCAAGTTTTATGGCCTCATAACAGAGGATCTTGATACCTTTCTCTTTGAGTTTTATATCCTTTGTAAGAGTTATGACTACACTATTGATGCTCATAATCTTAAATTATTTATTACAAATCTTAAAAAACCAGCATTGAGATGGTTTATGGGCCTAGGAAGTGATGTTGTCCATAACTGGGATGAGATGAAGACTGCATTCTTGGACAAGTATAAAGAGTATTGTAGGGGAACTGACATGAGAGGTGATTACATCTTCAAGATGGCACAAAAAGAGGATGAAATATTGGAGGACTATGTGTGTCGATTCTTTTTTTGTCTGCAAAAGAACACTCAACATCAACTCAATAGAGAGTCCTAGAAATTGCTCTTTCTTAGAGGAATCAATGAAGGATACATTGAAGATCTGGACCTGATGGCAAGAGGAGATATAACTTGTTCTACATGTGATTAAATAAAGAGGATATGTCTAAAATATTCTTGAGATGCTGCCAAGAAAGAAAGAGCATATAAGCTTGCCATAGGAAAATCAAATGGTACTGGCGCTTCACGGACAAAGATAACCCATCTTCTGTAAGATTTCAAGAAGGATATTATTAACAATATGGAAACACAATTGGACACCATGCAAGAAAATTTCTTCCATCACTATAGACAAAAGAAAAGACACTCCAGATGCAAGATGGTGGCCAACTTGGAGACTAAGCAGTTGTCTACTGACTTCAAGCCAATAAAAGGAGATGATGAGCAAGTGTTCTTTGTTGCAAAAAGGATGTCATGGGCTCCAAGACAAGGTATTCCAAAAGATCCTTTAACATTCAGTGGTCCTTATTATAATAATCAATGATGACCTTCTTTTAGTTATAAATCTCAACCATGGAATAATCCCCAACCTCAGTGGCAAAATTACCAAAATCCTAAATGGGAAACCCCCCAAGAGAGTTGGCAGTAACCCCAAGGGGAAGAGAAGCCACCGTAGGGTAATTGGAGGTAGAATCTACAATGGAGAGGAGGTTAGCAATGGACAAATCAACCCTCTAGATTACTGCAATCACCTTCTTAGTTATAAAAACAAGCACTTATGCCAGCCTCTGCAACTAATGATAATCCTCCAAAGACCAACTCAAATACCTGCTCAACCTCAGCCAAATCCTAATAATAAACCTCATTTACAACAACAACCTGTCTACTCAGCAGACCCTAATCAATACCCTGGTTATGCCATCAAAATCAATGATATCCATTTGCGGTCCACGACTACATTGCCTACACCAACTTCCCTTGTCATAACGAAAATATCATCTGATGGGCCTAAACAAGCAAATGTAAATCCTATCCTTTATCAAGAAGACCTACCTAAGGAAGCTAAGCTCCCTAAGCAATCAAATCCACCTTTTCCACAATGTTTAGAAGCTAGAGTACCTAAACCTACCGAAGAAGTAGCTTTTAACATACTTGATCATCTTAAACACATTTGTGTCCAAATTCCACTCTTTCAAGCAATCAAGGATGTACCTACTTATGAAAAGGATATCAAATAATCTTGTTTCAAGAATCTTGGCAGGAAGAGGAAGGATCCCCAGACTGTCCATGTATTAGGACAACTAGTAGACATTATGCGTGGAAAAGTTGTTTTCCCCAAATACTCTGACCCTGGCAGTCCTATTGTCGAGGTCATTATTAATGGAAAATCAATAAAGAATTCCATGATTGATCTAGGTGCAATTATCAATATCATGAATAAAGATATTATGCAAAACTTAGCATTTCAAACCTTCAAACTACTCCTACTGTCATGCAACTTGTAGACAGTTCCACAGTTAAGCCTGATGGGGTGCTAGAAGATATAGTTGTGACAATGGACTCTTGGTCATACCCTGTAGATTTTGTGATCCTTTCTCCTAAAACCACAATTGAGGGATATCCTATCATTCTAGGATGACCATGGTTAGCTACTGAAGATGCCTATATTGGATGTCATTCAGGATAAGCGAGCAATGACAGTGGTTGACATCTTCCAGCAAGATGTTAGAATTATTGTGACTATTCTTGAATAAAAAATCCATTATAGCAGCCGACCTAACTCAGTTTCTACTGGTGTTATAATGATGGCATATAAGATGGTAAAATAAAATGTTAAGTATAAACTATGCGAAGTTCTTGCACAATAGTTCATGGAGAGTGTAAGACAAATAAAGAAAGAAAGGACTAAGGCATTTAGATTTGGGTAACTTTTGATACATATGTATATACATGTTGTGCATAAGTTCCCAGGTATGCATCCTAGAGCTTGGAGAGATAATGAACTCACTGGTCTACAAATATCAAATAGCTACAAAAGACATAATAGCACATGTGTTGATGGAGAGTTATTTTGAATGATCAAGACATTGCAGAGAGATCAAACAAACAATGAGAATACCCGAGGAGATAGTAGACAAGTACACGAAGACAATATGTTTCATTGTTGAAATAGATTGTGTTTGTTTTGAGGCAGTTGATCCAAGGATGAAGTGGTGTTACCCTATGGGGTATGAGGTGAGTAAGGAAGCTCTAACTATGCAGGTTGAACATGTTTTATCTTCAGAGTTAGATCCATTTGAGGAAAGATGGGGTACATATGAGGAGAAATCGTCTAAGATCAGAGAAGAACATACAAGAGTAGCTAGGAGAAATAAAATTGAAAATGTTGTAGATGACTTAGCAGGTAAAGCTGACATTACTAAAGAAGAGATGAAGGAGATAACAAGGAAGATGACTAAAAGAGCATCTGGAGTAGGGAGCTCTGCCCCTACAAATCTTCCACCTCTAGACATTGAGAAAACTTCTAGTCCACCCTCAACTATGGCAGAAGTAGCTATGGAGATATCACAGATGGTGAAGGTTGTAGAAACCCCCGCAAAGAGAACAATGTCCTCTAAACATATTTACCCACCCAAGAAATAGAGAACATATGAAGAAAATGAGTCAGATGCGAAGAAGAAAGAAGAATAAAAGGAGAATAAGGTAGAAGAGATGAAAAAGAAAAAAGAATCAAAAAAGAAGAAATCACAAGACAAACCTATGCACAGACAACTCTGGAAACCTAACTTGAAAATAATGGAGAAAAGAGTTGTGAACCAAGGCAAGATAAATCAAGTAAGAAGATATTATGATAGGTATGATGTTAATGATCAAATAATTATAGAAGATATTGTGATAAGCACATGTTAGTTTTCAAGAAGAATCTGTTAGAGATGGCTGGAAGCATTTCTCAAGAGCTGTATGATAAACTTGAAGCGGAAGAAATTAACATTACAAGAAGATGAACAAATCAGGGTAAAAGCTATTGAAGACATATTACCAGTGATATCATATGATGAGCATAAAAATATACTAAATTCACTTAAACTCCTATTAAGAACTAATTACAGATTGATCAAGATAATGACAAGAAAGTATGATGAAGTAATTGAGGATACTCACAAGGGGATAGACAAAATATTAATGGAAACTGAACTTGAGAAGATCACACCTCTTAGACCTAAGGCCACAAAAACTACTCTAAAGGGAGAGTCCTCCAAGCCTACAATAATCAACATTGATTCACCTAAGGATGGAAAGGATAATAGTTAGTTTGTCAACACTGTGAAGCAACTAGATTTCTTTTTTGCTGGTGTGCCTGTGGTATTGGATAACTTGCTGGATACTAATGATCCTTTTGAAGGAAACACTAATATTGTGTCTGATATTGATATAGACAAGGTAAAATCTACTGAGGAAGAGCCCTCTAAGATTCAAGAGCAAGAAATCATTGCTGAGGTTGTGAAGGAACCAAAGAGTAAGGATGAAGTGAAACACAAAGTAATGACACCTATTTCTTCAACCTTATTATTGGAAAGTGGAGAGAAAACATTGAGTATAGATGTGGAGAGTATGGATGAAGATTAGTTGATGAAGCTATCTTACATCGCATTTACAAAAGCTAACAAGAGATTGGAGCAGAAAACAGAGAAGAAGTCAAGAGTACTGGATAGGGCAGACGATACCTTGTACAAACTCTTGCCTATACCGTTTACTTTCCAAGGTAAGGACACTGTCAAGAGCCTGAATAGGGTATTGGATGACTTTGATAGTCATGATTAGTCCTTAGAGAAGATCGCTAGAGGAAAAGGCAGAACAGAAATACCTTGCAGAAAATTTAGAGGTTGTATGTGTAAAGGAGAAAAATGATGTTTATGAAATAAGAGTGTTTTGATACTGAAATCACTTATCACCTTTACATTTAATGTTTAGAGTGGAGGGATAAATAAGACATTCCTCATTATTCTCAAATGCACAAAGGAAGGATCCAAATTGATCAACCCAAAAAGGATGAATGCATAAATGAATCAATCTATTGGAAATAAGAATAAAGGAGATCTTAGGTTTCTCTCTTAAAATGTGGCGTGGGTGAATGTAAATGTGTGATAGATCTAGAATGATTAAGGATTTGAATTGAAATGGATAGGAGAAATGCACTAACCTTGAAATATTGCAGATCAAAGAATGTTGTTTTCTAAGGTCTGTAGACTGTTTCTAAAAAATCTGACAGTTGATCCCAAACCAGAACGCAGAGACGAACAAAACCCAGAAATATTTTTCCGTTCCGATGTCGTATTATGAAAAAGGTTGACCTTGACCCACAAATTTCAACCCTGACTCAATAATGTCGACCCTGACCTACACAGGTCTGACAGAAAATTTGTTCACGTTGTCCAAAAGAAAGCCAAAAATTGTATCTAGATCTGGTCTCAAATTTGCAATTCTGAACCTGTACCTGCAAGAAAAAGAGGATTGTTTGTTGTGGGGGAGGGGGTTGCCTTAGTAAAACCCTGATTTAGGAATTAACCTTGAAATCAATAAAGTATAGAATGCTAGCAAGTAGTAGAATTGAATCTAACAATGAAGCTATGATATTCTATAGATATGCAATTGTAATTCAAATGTAAGCAAATATGTAAGTATGAAAGCATGGACTTTAGAAACCATAAAACTCCATGATTGTATGCTTGAAATCCACCTTGGAGAGAGGATGAATGAGTCTTGAGGATGCACAAAGGATCTTGAAGGAAGATCACACCGCCATGATGGCTAGATCTAGGGTTTGAATGATGAATCTTGAATGTTTGCACCTAATCCCTTTAAAGGCTTGAAAACTTGAATCCTTGATCTTCAATGGAGAACTTGAATGCTTGAGAGGAAGACTTGAACACCTTGAGAGCTTGGAAATATGTAGAACAATGGATGCTTGAACTTTTTGCCTCTTGACAAAATCTTGATTAGAGCTTTTTGCACTTGGAAGACTTAGAGAAAATGAGAGAGAGATGCTTCCTTTTATATGAAACTAGGGCACAATCTTCTAAGGAGGCCGACATAGGATAATTAAATTCCAATTAGACCCATGCCCTTAGAAAAGGACCTATATTAAATATAATTTAGGAATGAACTCTTTGGAACCCGAAACAGCCGACCTGGAAGCGGGAAAACTGAATTTTGGATGACCCCCGGCAGTCGACAAGTTTCCAGTTTTGAAAGGGGGACCCTGGTCAGGGTTGAGGTCGACCCTGACCTAGGTCAGGGTCAAGGTCGACCTTGACTAAGGGGGCCAGAACCCCTGGAAAATATGCCA
>MU226547.1:3790821-3805759 GCA_018584345.1 Thuja plicata | reverse complement strand
GGAGGCACGCAGTGCACGGAATAATCAGGGCGCAGATCAGAATATGCCATAAACGCCGAAAAAACGCAGATTTATTGATCACCTTTTATAACCATTTATTTTTTAATATTTATGTTACTTGGAGTAACTATACATTTTCTTTCAAATAAGTAGGTAAAATTCCCACCTATTTTTGGTAGTTAGAGTTATTACTCCTCTTGGATATACATGCCTCTATATTTTTATATACAACACTTACCTCTTATATATGTTAGTAGATAGAGTAAGCATTACCTAGATTCTCTTAAATTTTCATCTCATGATTTTTTTTTTTAGAATCTTCTTTTTCTTTTTTTAGAATCTTCTTTCCATTTTGAGCTTCAATAATTTGTTTGTTAAAGTGTGTGTGATATTTGAATAAAAACACATCTTAGCTCAAATTCTCATTTTTCATAGAACTTAGGGCACATAAACATAAAATGCTTGTTGTGGCGTATGAAGTAGAAACAATAATTCAAAGAATTCCTAATACACTTGGATCAGACAAATTAATTTTGTTATTTTAAATGTGATTGAGTTATGAATTGTTTTCAATTTGAATTATTTGAATATTTGTATTCTTGCATAAATAACTAAGTTTGATGTAATGCTTTCTTGAATGAATTGAAACCATACCTATTTGTTGTAGTTTTTATTCTTTTAATATGGTTTGAGTGTTTTTTGAATTTCTATGATTTTTTATTGTAATAAAAAATAAACAAAAATAATTTATCTTTTAGAACTTTTAATACTTAATGCAAGCTACATAACTGATATGAGTGTGTTGCAAATGAAAAAAGAGATATTTTCTTTTAACTTGTTGAAATAATTAAATAATAGATTGTAGACCATGACTTTTTAAATTTTTTTTTTATTATATAAATATGAACTATTAACCGAATTCATTTTTTCTCTTCTTTTCATTTTAGAAACAATTTCTTAAAAATTAACAAGATTGAAAAGAAACAACAAAATTTAAACAATCCCTCTTCTTAAAATAAGGTGCAAACTACTAAACATTTCATGTTTCAATTAAAACATAAATCTAAATGATAATCTACCACTAAATCTATGCACCTTTTCACAAACACAATGTGTACAATATTTCCAAATTAAATTATCAAATAAACCAACATCAAGTTTGGCGTTGGCTACCCTTAACAAACCATCTATTGAATAAGCTTACACTTTTAATTTCTAGAAGCATATCATTACTGTAAATAGGTTTGGACTAGACAATAGTGAAACAACAAAATAAAGGCTATATGATCAATTGTAATAAAAAAATTGTAAATTTTTTAATAAAAGATAAATTGGTTTAGGGTTTAGAAAGAATTGCTAAAGATAGATGACTTGATTTGGGTGGCATGTTGACTTAGGAAACTAAAACCTAGATCATGTTTTGCATGACAAAAATCACATAAATTGTCCACCCTTATTGTTAATTCGTTCCTTGGAGCATCCAACGAGTTTACCAATGAATCTAAGAAGTTCAAACTCATAAATGAGACAAAGAGTGATTTTTACATAGGAAAGAGATTGTAAATACATTAGAATCCACTTAGGTACAATTTTTAATCATGGACTCAAAAGTTGAAGGTTATTCTCATAGTTGTCATGCCATCATAAGACTTCTTATCTATTTTTAGACAATTATAGTTGAAAATATCACTTTCATATGCATACCTTTGAACCAAAGTGAGATATAACTAGTTTACATATTCAAAGATACTTTTTTAACAAGACACTACCGTATTTATTGACAATTCAATCCCTAACATATTCATTAATAACAATATTCTTTCCTCTAATGTTTGAATTAAATATTACATTACATTTAAATTCTAGAAATTGAATTCTACAAATATAATTCAAGTCTCGAACTTTATTTAACATTAAATTTATTTATCATTAAGATTTATTGATTTAATTAAACTATTTATTTCCACATTTAAAACTACCTAAACACTAAGAATAATATTCTTAATTTATATAAAAATAATTCTTAAATATAAACTAGATTTAAAATATTATAATTTTCTTTTTATAGTTTTTTTTACAAGACTTTATTTTCTTTCATTTTGATAAATCAATTCCTAAGTGCGTTTTCTAAATTTCAAACAAAATACTACATGAACTTTAAAAGTTCACAAATTCAATTCTACATATATAATTTCAATCCTAAACTTTATTCCTGAATAGATTTGTTTAAGGTTAGATGTGTTTATCATTGGGATTTAATTCATATAGCTAAGAATATTTATATGAGGAATATTTTACCTAAATTCTAAGAATAATACTCTACATCTGCGAAGGGTTTTTTTCCGTCTTCTACAGACCAATCGTGCAACGTTGCCGATGGATTTTTCATTGCAAGAAAAGCTTCTATCTTTACACAATCGAACTCTCTGAGACAGGTTTCCAGCAGAGAAAATTTCAGAGGTAAAGTTGGCAAAATTTTATGTTCAAGATTATCTTTTAAATCATGAAAACCAGAACAGACCAGCAGATATTTGGCTATTGGTATATTTTCTGCTATTTTTTTCTTCATACCAATTTTTTTCATTTCTATTTATGAAGTCGAAGAGGATTGACCTCATAAACTTTGTCAGTTTCAAGTCAGGTTATACTGAAGATTAAATTTTAAATCCTAATCTTAGACGTTAATTCTTAAACCCTAAGCCCTAAGCTCTGTATATACAATTTGAAAACCTACAATTTCAAGTGTTGTGAAGCTCTGGTGATCAATGCGTAATCTTTGAATGAGATATCGCCTGAACTTCTCACACAAAAGGATTCTTTTGCACCCTATTAGTTACCCTTCTATGGAGTTGAATCTCCTGAAATAAGGTATACATTCTGTCCCGGATGTTGTGCAGAATTACATCTCAGGGGAAGGCAAGGTGGAAAAGAAGGAGGATAGCCGACAGTTTTATTTTTCTGTGATCTTTTTTAGTTCTCATTACTGTAGATATGGCCACAGTTAATGCTTTCACGTTCAGTAGAGTTGAGAATGTTTATACTATATGCAACCCTTCAAGTAAAGGTTCAAGAAAATCCAGGGGAACTGTTCGTTTGGTAGGTGCTAAAAGCCCAAACGTTTTGCCTTCCTTTCCTGTGGTCGATAGCAACTGTAGGTCTACATCTTTTCGATGTATTATGGGAGAGAGCTTAAAGCAAGGACGGGAATTAGAACTAGAAGACACTCTGCCCTGTCGCGAGGAAGACATGAAGAAAATTGTCTCTGAGAAAAGGACTGCCGCAAAATTCCTGGTCAGAAGGGGTTCAAACTTTGGGGATTTAGTTGATCAAATCTCCACTAGAATACACAGAAAACATTGGGAAGAAACAGGGGAAATTACAAAATTGAGATCGATGAAGAAAGATTTGAAGGCAGATGTTGTGTTGGAGGTTCTGAAGCTTGAAACCAATGCAAAGAAGGCCCTTGAATTTTTCCACTGGGCAGAAAAGATGGAGGAATATGAGCACCATCCTGCCTCCTACTACAGAATTATTGAGATTCTGAGCTCATCAAAAATGCTTTACGCAGCTGAAGCCATCATAGAACAGATGAAGAACAACGGAATTCGGACGAGTTCAGGCATTTTCGATATTTTGATTAAATGGTATGGAGAGCTTGGGAAAACTAGAGAAGCACTGGATATTTTTGATTTCATGAAAATTGAGGGATACATGCCTGGGAATAACACTTATAACGCTATTCTGGTAGCCCTTGCTAGGGCTAAAGAGTTAGAAATGGCTATAAACATCCATGCAGAGATGTTGGGATATGGAGTAGTTATGAATACACGAACTTCCGTAACGATGGTTAGCTGCTTGTGTTTGGTAAACAAACTTAGAGAAGCGAAGGACATGGTCGAGGACATGTTGGACAAAGGCCATTCCCCAGATGTTGTGACATATACGGAATTAATCACCGCCTTTTGTAAAAGAGGAAAGATGTCAGAAGCATTTGACATTCTTGGGAAAATGCAGGAGCAAGGTTGCAGTCCAAATGTTCTGATTTACAATGCTATAATGTATGGACTGTGCTTTGTAGGCAAAGTGGAGGCAGCTTTGGTATGGCTGCAGAAGATGCCTAGCAAGGGTTGCACCCCTGATATCTACAGCTACAGTTGCCTAATGGATGGTCTAGGTAAGGTTGGCAGAACCGATGAGGCGAAACAGTTGCTTAGTGAAGCTATTGGGAAAGGCCTGGCACCTACCATTTTATGCTATAATGCCCTATTTCATGGGTATTTTAGGGAAGGAAGGCCAGATGATGCTCTGAATCTGTTTGATGAGATGTCTCGGAAAGGTTTTATACCTGACAGGATAACTTACACCATCTTGATTCATGGCCTTGTCAAATGGAGAAGAATACCAGAGGCTTTGAGATTACAAGATGCCATGCAAGTGAAGGGTTATGAGCTTGATTTTCCAACTTTTAAGGCCTTGCTTCAGGGATTGTGCAAAGAAGGCAGTCCCAAAAATGCATGCAGGTTATTCCGAAAAATGCAAGAGATGGGTCATCTTCATGATCCTGAGGCATATTATATGGTTATGAATGCCAATTTGTTAGCAGGAGAGATGGAAGAGGCATTGACCCTCTTCTATGAGCTGGTGAGAAATAACCGACCAAATCTCTTAGTTTATAATAAAGTTCTCAAAGAGTTTTGCAACAATGGAAAACTTGATGATGCTATTCACCTTTTGAAATTCATGATTGAAAATGGTGGGGTTGCAAATGCCACTTCATATAGCATCCTGCTTAAAGAGCTTTGCAAAGAAGGTAGACGAGATGTTGCTAGGCAATTCTATGCAGCAGCCTTGAGGAGAGGTCTGTTTCCTTATTACGATCCTGACAACCATGTATACAGAAGAAATTTAATGGGATCAGATTGAGCAAGAGTTTTGAAAGCCTCGTGCAGTTTACTAACTTTCTGGTGTCATGAAGGGTCGGGTTGAATCCTGCATGTTATCTTTGTCCTGGTACATTGTTTTGGTTTCCTGGAATCTGACAGTAAAGAAAATTTTAGTGCTCAGTAAACACTTTGACGTTCATGAAAGGATCTTACAGTTTCCAGATCTAATGGAGTAAGCTCTAATCAGAGTTTACTTTCAGAAGCTTTTGTCCCATGTTACACAAACAGGTTTGCATCCAGAATCATTTATTTGTTGAGACCAATTCATGGAAAATAAGATTATTTTGAATCAAATTTGTTTTTCTCAAATTTCCCTAAAGACGAAGAATTGATTATTCATATGATCTAATTGATAAACAGGAAAGCATGATTATTTCCAATTAATTGTATGCCCACATTCTGGCCAGTTAGCTGTTACGAACCCTTTAGGACACTAATCTTATGCCTTGCTGGAAGAAACCAGCTATGCAGATAATATTTCTATATAATTGCACTGGTGTAAATCAGCTATGTCCAATTAATCGAGTACATGTGAAATTAGGAATGTGCTTTGAGATAAATAAATTGTGTGGGGATGTAACAGTCATTTACCAGCAGTTATTTCTGTCATTTAATGTTGGAGGAAATTAATCAACGGGAGAGAATCAGTTATGCTGCCAGTAGTTATGCAGCCAACAAATATGTGTTAGTTCTGTAGGCATATATGTGTAATACATCAGTTACCCATCAGTCATGCAGATAGTAATTATGAGTCATTAATATTAATTATGTAGTATAATTAGGAACATGTCAGTACAATATATTTAAGGTGGCAAAAGGAACCTTAGAAGAGACACAAAAGCCTTAATCCCGTGGGAGCTACAAAAGGTCATTAGGTCTCAAATAAAAATGTGTGCTTTTGGATGGGAATATTATTGAGCAGATTCCTGTGGACGGACTGATTCCATCCAAGAGCACTACCTGTACTTGGATTGGATACAAGTTTGTACTGATTTGTAATGTCCCCTTTTAGGATATTCTTTTAAACAATAATATTCAACAAAATGTGATAATAGTTTTATCAAATATTACAAATAGTGATATATATTCAGGTCAATAAATGGCCACTGCTTGTATTAATTTTCCGAATTATATTTAGTGCTCATTGTGCTTCCAAATTAATGATACTCTGAATAGATATGCTGAATTGACGCCCTTCCAAATGATTTGTTCTCCTTGTTATACCTTCTAATGAGAGGGAGTCATACCTCTTCAGTTTGCAAGAGTCACACTCTTCGATAGCTAAGCACGGTTCTTAACATGTTTTAATGATGGCCAATGATGATATCTCTTTATCTTGATCGAACCTTTATTTATTTCCTTGTTCTTTATTATCATCAAGACTGATCTGACTGGTCACAACATGATTTCTTCTCATGAAAGCTTCTTGTCATCTTCTTCAGTACCTTAGAAATGCTTTTTGAATTTTATTTCTTCAGATTGGGTGTGTTGTCCCAGAAACTTAAAATTTAGCATAAAAGAAAAAGTCAAAAAATAAGATTCTTAAATTTGTTTTTAAGATATTTTAATTTCTGTGGCAGTTTTCTGTTCAGTATTGGTTCCACAATCATAAGAGAATATGTAATTGATTTATTACTGATGTATTCCTTCAGAATGTGACACAAAACTGTTGGCTGTTTAAACATTGGCAGCATAGTTGATTGTAAATGATGTGTGCTAGATCTAGCTGTGAAGCCACCCAAGATCAAAATGACTGAAGGAAAGCAAGACAAGAATCAAGAGATGAACAAACTCAGCACTCTCCTAGCACTCATGAATAGATGAGCTAGTGAACTTAGCATAGGCAGAGCTGAGGGTTGTTTATACAGCAAAATAGAGGCATGTAAATCAAGAGGAATAATAACTCCCAACAACCCAAATTAGGAGAGAGTTTTACTTGGTAAATGCCAAATACATGGTTATGCCAACTCAGGTAAAAACAAAGAAATAGTTATGGGAGGTGGCAAATAAGTCAAAAAGAGGGCGAGACATTCAACTACCCAAAGGTGGGTGTGAATGACACTTGTAATTGTAGGATTATGCCATGTGTCCTCCTAACCATTCTAATATAACCTAAGCAAGCTAAATAATATGTGTAGGAAAATAAATATTCCCTACTAACATAAGGAAGATCAAATTCTACACTAACACCCCGCTTAAGTGTAGTTTAGGTGGGTGACTGTGATACACACAAAGATGGGTCCCGGATACAAGGCCACGTTAGGTATCCATGTACAAAACAATCTCTCACAAACACAGAAAAGGAGAAAACCTAGTGGGACAAAACTCCTCCCCCAAAGAGAGAAAAGAAAAACAAGTTTTTGAACATAAGAAAGAATCCCACGCAAGGGCAAAATTCCCTCCGAAATAGAAAGGATAAGAAGGATATGCAGCCATCTTGCAAGTAATCAACTGTGCCAATGGTTGTCGCTTGAAACAGGATGTAGAAGATGGACCATGATCGTTGAACAACATTGCTCCCCTTAGGAAGAAACAAAGCTAAAGGTGTTTGAAGACTATCTTCCCATTCCTAAAAGGAATATGAAGGAAGAAGGTGCGAAATGTATGAAGTCTCTGAAAACAGCTCGTGTCTCTATGTCGATGTTGAAAGTTGTCACGGTCAAATCAAGCGTCCTCGGCCACACTGATGAAGATTATAATTCAGAACCTAGTAGAGATGTATGCAAAACAAGATTCGAAGACTCGAGTATCTTCTTTGAAGATAAAGATGCCTCCTTCAAATGTTGATCAAGTGTATCCATAGTCATATCAAATTGTGATGAATGATCATGTGGAGAATGAACAAGAGGATCCAAAGGTTCCTTTGCAACAACTGAAGAAGAATTGACTTCATCAAAGAGAAGATGATTGTCATGAATAGTGTCTCCCAAGTCTAAAATATGAGATTCCACAAACAAACTTGCAATGTCTGTCAGATAGTCATCCCATTGAACTAGATTTGGAAAATGATGTGTTTCCTACTCCATTGAATCACAAGTAGCCATGAATGTAGCTACACAAGTATCCTTAGAAGCAACAATAGATGGAGGAGATGGAATGCAAGGCTCAAGAACTGGGCATGATGTGAGAATACCCAAGTTCAAGTAACCAAAGTTCTCAATATTAGGATTCACACTAGTAGTGTGATCAATAGCCAATAGATCAGAACCATCATTAGGTGTGTTGTTGTTGGCGACATGTAGCTTTAAGAGATATTTTGCATACTTGCAATAATCTTCTTTGTCTGAGACTACCATCTCATATTGAATTTTGCTGAGTCTATCCTACATGCTATGTATATACACGATGGAGGCATCTAAATAGTTCATATCTCTTACGGTGAAGGCAATGATTAAATATATCGATTGTGTTATTAAAGATCCATTTCTTTTGTGTAACCGTGATTGGGTGACTTGTCACGACAATTGCTTGAGGTGGATTAAGAGTCATGTGTCGTGGCATTTATGGAATAGTAATGACCGACTCTTCATTATCGTAGACAATGAAGAGTTTGCTCCTTGATGAGCCGTTTGTTGTTTTCTTCCCTTTTTTTCTACTTCGATATGACGAGAATGAGACGTCAATTTTCTTTGCAGCAGAGACGATATTAGCTGATGGAATCTGCTTGTTGTGTAGCAGAATTATTTTTGCTTTCTATGTTTTATTGTATCTGAGAACGATCGATAACAGTGTGTATTGACTTGTCATTTTTTTTTGGTTCATCTACATAGATGCTCTTTTGTGAGCATTGTAATATCAAACGACTATTGCTATTATTCAATAAATTATTGCTTTTGGTGTGGCTGGGTTTTTCCCCTCAAGTTGGAGGGTTTTCCTAGGGTAAATTTTATGTTTTGTGTTTTGAGTTATCTGCTCTTTCTATAAAAAAATCAACATGGTATCAGAGCATAAAATCTTGCCAGCTTGTGTAAGTTGTTTTTGTGTCAAAGAAGTGCAACTTGGTTGTTTGGTTGGAATATAAAGATTATATTTTATGGAGATTGGCCTTTGGAAAAACCATTCATTGTTTGATGAGGTTTAGAAATAAGATTTTTCTATGTGTGCCGGGTGGCAAATTTCGTAGAGATGTATTAAAAGATTATGGTTGTGAAACGAACTGTATCCTTAATATTTCATTGACGAAAAATCATAGGCCCAAGTCAAATGTGTGGTTCGGTATATGCTTAAAAAAATATACTATTGTATTCTCCAAATTATGGCACTAGTAGAACATCAATATATATGTCCACTCTGAAGCATTGTTAGTGGAGTATTATTTTGGGCATTTGATAATATTATCATTGTCTGACATTTCATTTTTTTTGTAAGTCGTGGACTTTGATTAATGATTGTCGAAGCTACTTAGAAGGTTGGATAAAATATTATTGCCAAAAGAGAAATTATGATTGAAGGATTTATTAAATATAAGGCAAGGAAACATTAGGAAATCTGAGCCAAGGATTTGATACTTGCAGAAGCTGTAATTGGAAAATATATATATTTGACAACTGGAGAAAATAAACTTTCATCTTCCGTTGCATATTTTGTCATGTGAATCTAGATAGAATTGGCCGTGGAAGCTATAGAAGATTTGCATATGTCGTTACCAGAGTTTGGTTAAGAGGAAGATTTATAGTTTTATATCACATCAATAGTTAACAGTTTCGAGAGCTTCTAGGAAGCATTGAGGAAGACTGGGGATAAGTGTTGCAGATTTAAGACCAATTTTGGGTTGAATCTCACTTCTTATTGTGACTCAGAGTTCCTGTTTGGCATAATAAATAATCTGCTTTGTATTGTATAAAAGACCATTGTGAAAGCGAACTGGGAGGAAGAACAAATGAGTCCAGGAAGGTGAAAAGTATTTTTTTGGAAGTTGGAACTCGTAATGGTGTGTTCGTATAACCTATGCCATGTTTGTAGATGTAATTTATAGTTGGTTTGACAACACTTTAAAAGGGAAAAATAGCTCGAGAACAAAATAGACTAGAGTCGTCTGAGTAATAGCATAATGAAGGTGTTGAAAAGCTACAACCCAATATCATTCTTGTTGTTGTGCATGGTGGTTTGGATCTCCATTTTCCACGATGATGTGAGTTATTGCTACAAACCGTGGGTATTTGTCAATAAGTGCTGGAGTATTCCCTGACATGTACTATTGTGCTCAGAACAAAGCTATGGCTGCATCTTAATTATAATATATTTCTAAGATATTGTGAAGATTATGCCTGCAATCTCATGTGCAAACTACTGTGCCATGATTAAAGGGTAGGACTTTACAGTGGACTCTACATGCGAGTTGTTGGAGTTTTTTGTTGAAGCAAGTTCAAAACGGGTATGATTAAGAGATAACATGGGAACTCTACAAGATGGGCACTGGATAATAATTCATAATATGTGAATCATGGTTGTCTAAGTCATTGTTGTTGTGTATGTTGGAATTACCTGACTTCAGTGGTGAGTTCCAGAGATATTCTATTGACTTCATGATTTGAATTTTCTATCACAGTTACATAAGAAGACTTGGCTAATAGCTTTCCTCGAGGTTACTGGCAATTACACTTGTTCAATAATGTGAGGTCAGATATATCCACGACGATCCCTGGGCTATTTAGCCGATTTGATCTTGTGTCCAAGCTGGCCCTCAGGTACGATGAAAGTAATCTTAAGGGAGATTAATTTGTGCGGCAAAGTAATGAGGTTGTATCCAATTCCTCTGTTCTAGTATATCGTGTCCCTTGTTGGGTGTTGTGTGGAACCAGTAATTGTTTGAGTGTAATGCAGCGGTGCAATACAAGTGCCCATCCATGAAAGTTATGTTTTGGATAAAGGTATGGGAGAACCATACCACTCATGTATTGCTTTCGTGTTTGTTACCCTACTGAGTGCCAACCCATGGGTGTTGGTAAGTCAATATCTGGAGGGTTAGTAGCATCACCATTTCCTCGGGTAGTTATGCGGTGTACGTATAATGGCGACACAAAGTGACCTTAGCTTCCACTACTTGGAGGAAGAGAGTAATCAACGCTTCCTCTTATGATGGACTCTTACATGTGGTTCATAAGTGTTTATCCCAATCCTCATATTTCTTGAGCACAATACCATTACTCGATATGAGCCTCTATGAGCAGATATATGATTTATGGATATGTACATTTCTATGTGGTCCAGCATGTGGAGGGAGATTTATTTTAGCCCATGTTGTGATGGATACTGTATTCACACATGTTCTGACATGATGCAATGAATACGATGTCACAGCCCATTGATGTTCCGACATAGTGTGAGGTGATGATGTTGTGTTGTTGATGGTAGTAAGCATAGCTCGAGAACATGATGCCACGTACATAGTCACGTAAAGGCGCATTATATGTATGTATGTTTTCCTACTTGATGCAAAGCGAATTGGAGATGCTTGCATGCTTGTAGAGGGAACCCATAGATGCTTGGTTGTATAGATGTGGTAGGCATATGGGTGGGCCCCATGTATACCTCTGGCTATGTCGGTGATCTATGAGAGATATCGTTATACAAGATGTGTCTTGCGTGTGCCTAGTCCGCGAGGAACATTGCCATGCGACATGCAGCCAGAGTGTGCCTTATCCACTTGGTGTATGGTCATGCCAAGTGTGTTGGCATGCTCATTTTGCACCACCCGATGCGGAGAAGTTGCCAAGGTGAACCCCCCATGCCATGTGGGTAGTGTTTCCCGGGCCCAACCACATGAGGGGCTACTGCGGTAGCCAAACGTTGTTTCCTCCTTCCTCGTGAGGTGGATAGATATAATTACATAGTGATGTGATGTGCAATTTATGGTGATTTTTATCTTTGTTTGTGTAGACCAACAATTTTCTCATCTTAGCCTGTGATAGTTTAGCCACAAATTGTGAAATTTATCTTGCGCGTAATTTATTGTTGCAACATCTTAGATTCTTCTTATCTTATTGTTGAGATTGATAATTCACTTTCTATTATTTATGAACTTTGGTGGATAAACTAGCTTCTTTTGGTGTTTTCTAATGTTGGTCTTGTGTTGTGTTGTGATTCCTCACTAAAGACGCATGATGCAGACTTGGTGAGTGTATACGAGGAAGCAGAAGCAGGGAAACCTGAGGATGGGGGTATGTGAGTTTGTTATGCAACTAGTATCCACTACTTGCCTATGTGGTGTCTATTCCTCGGAGGCTAACCATCTTACACAAACAAGGGATATGACACGTGGACTTTTATGGAGGGCCTTCGTGTGAATGGCCCAAGACACCATCAAGCCACTAAGTGAGGTATTGATTATAGATTATGGATTCTAGATATAGATGAGACTGGTATTGTATCCTGGAGTGAGAGCTTGTCTAGAGAGGCATGTCCACTCTTGAGCCTTGTGATGTGTAATCCTAGTAATGTGGACTGATATGATTGTTTATAATGCACATTTTGATATGCTCAGTGTTGCATTTTAGATAGAAATGTATCATTATGTTAGATGCAAGTATTACCATATTTTATGAATTTTGATTTACATGTGTTGAAAAGAGATGCAAATTGTAACATTTTGATATATTTTAAGGAAAATTGAGTGGTTCAAGCTATTTACCTTGGTTCTTACTTTCTAATTAAAGGGAAAGTTCTATTCATACTAATGTTTGAACAAGTTGAAGTTATCCTAGTTGGTGATAATAAAATTGATTGAGATATATATTTGTTTTATGCCTAACCATGTTATGTGGATTATTCTCTATATAGTGCATGGATCCAAGGATCGGTTACACCTATGATATTGGTTAAAATGTGTTATCTAATGTGTGATGTGTTTCCATTTCATGTTTTCTGACTTCCAGGAGTAAGTCAAACCTAAGGGGGGAGGATGTAATACCCCTCTATTCGTAATGTGCCTTTGGTAATGTTGAAGGTATCTTAGTGCTTCTTTTATTGAAATGTATATGTTTGAGGTGCTTGTTTAGCTCATTCTATTCTAATCTAGTTTGGCAACGATGTACTTATCAATGCTTTTATCCCTTTTCTATGTGGCCACCATTTGATGATGATGATATCTTAGGATCTTATGTGTTGGGATGGATACCTGACAAACATATGTGATTTCTATGCAAGTGATTCTTTGTATCAATGATTATGATTTCCAGGTCTTCCTAATGATTAGGTCCTCGTATGTAATGATTTTGTATGGTCAGACATATTTGTTCATGATTATTGTTATATCATACTTATGTACTAATGATATGATCATCTCTTTGGAAATTTGATTTGGTTATGTGTCTAACCCGAATGAATTATGATCTAACCAGGTTGTTTGTAATTGATTCATGATTTATATACTTGATGCTATATGTGTGTGTATCTATGATGTGATTTCATGACTAGGGACGAAGTCATAGATACTCACCTAGTAAGGTCTACATGATGTCTCGATCCCAGTCATCTGTCTACATTGCCTTCCTTATATATGTATATGTATATGCACATGTAGAGTTTCTCTATGATGCAGGCTTGTAGATACTAGGCATCGACTCCACATGGCTTCACAGGTCTACGCGTGACCTTAAATATTTGATAGTTGTTGTTGCAGAGATAGTACCAAGGTTCTCGCAAATGCCTTCCCTTATGGCCATAGGTTTCCTATTTTAGTCGTCTACCTTTCTGGGGTTGGGCATTCTTGTGAATTTTTCTCAGTTGTTTTTCCTATCTAGTTTTGTGGTATTATGTTGATGTTCTTGGGATGATTCTCAGTTGATCTTTGCGATGTTGTGTTTCAGGGTTTCATGCTTGGTCAGGAGTTTAGCTTGACTTGCCTTGTTTGACCTTGTTGTTTTTTCGATGTGTTTTGTAGTTGAGTGTTGTGGCCTCTTTGGATGGTTATATTTATTTTGAGGCATGTGATTTTATACTATTTGAGTGTTATATCTTATAGTAAGAATAAATACGTAATAATATTAATGTTGTGAGTTATTACTTCATAGTCACATAGATTTTAGTGTTTGGTATTTCACACACACACACACACACACACACACACACACACACACACAAGTTTATGTGATTGCATGATTATGGATATTGTTTATGGTGTATAATTTAGGATTAAAATAAAGTATAGTATTATTAATAATTAGTGCGAGGTTTCATATTATTAATTACTAATTATTAGTAATATGGATAGGTTACATTTTTTTTTATCGGTAAAAGGCCTAGGCCAAGTTTTTATTAATAGATAAATGAAAAAATATTACAACCCCGTTCACTGCGGGCGCTAGTAGGAAAGAACGGGGTCAAGAAAACCTCCAGCCTTGCCCGGGACCTAGGTCCATAAAATACATTAATCATGTCTGAGGGGACTTTTCCCTTATTACATTTTAAGATTTTGATTATTTTTCTTGCAGAAGAAAAGCTTTTTTACATAATTTTAATTTCCCTTTTTAAGGGCTCAATTTGTAGCTTGCAATACATTATCTTTCTTTCTTTGACACCTCTTGGGCTGAGTAAAATATTCTTCATGTATTAAATTGAGCGTGTAGATGAGTCTTCCTTTTCGTTATTCCTTTATATATCTGTTTCCTACATCAACTCAAGCGTTACACTAAGATCATTGTTAGTATATACCTTCATATGCCATGATAAATATGCTTTCCTTATTTAACATTAAATCAAAAGATGTCCTTTCCTCATTTATTTCGAGTTATCTTAGATTTTCCTTTCTATTTGGAAAAATGCGTTGTTATTTGGTCCAAGTTCTTCATTGTTTATTAAACTTAAGGCCATAGTTAGCTCGTTTATTTCACATCTATTTGTTGTGTGGGTTGTTTAGGGGGTTGTATGCATTATTTGCTCATATCATATTTCAACTTGGTTTGATGATTTGAGAGCTTACTTTGTATTACTAACTCAGGGGCCTTATTTGAATACGAGGAATGTTTTTTTTTTTTAAATGGTGGGGGAGGGTGGGG
>MU226547.1:3757753-3770344 GCA_018584345.1 Thuja plicata | reverse complement strand
CCTTGTTTGGTTAGAGAGTTGAGACTACTGTGATACATTGTGACAATCAGAGTAGCATCAAGTTGTCTGAGAATCCAGTGTTTCATGATAGGTCTAAACATATAGACATCAGGTATCACTTCATCAGAGATTGTGTACAGAGGGGAATTGTTCAGCTACAGTATATACCTACAGAGGAGCAGGTAGCAAACATTCTAACAAAGGCATTGGGGAAGGCAAAATTCATCTTCTTCAGAGATAAGTTAGGTGTCGTGCAGAACAACTTCCTCGCTAAGAGGGAGTGTTAGTTGTGGGTAGCTTGGACAACTGTTTGTCCATACCCAGTATTTAGTAAATAATTGTTTCTTGGTTAGTGTGAGGACAATTATTTATTAAATTAAATGATTTCCTTTTTGACACCTAGATAACTAATTGGTTAGGGTTGGTTAGGGTGTTAGTAATCTNNNNCGTTGATTAAGGTTAATCTCGGCCGTTCATTTTCAATGAGATTAGTATATAAGGAGGTCATAGGGGCATTTGGAGAACACACCATCTCAAGTTTGAGAGCATTTGCAGTGAGAGCAAATGTGTTTGCAGTGATAGAAAACAAGTCTTGCAGTGTTAGCAAGGGGCGCAGTGATAGTGCTGGGGATAGCAGTGGAGGAATATCAGCAGGAGGAATTGGGAGATTGTCTAAGTTCTGCCAGTGAGAGGCAAGGAATTTTGTATCTCTTAATTTGCTAAAGTTTAATATATTTCTCATATGCAGTACTGGTTTTCCCTTCGGGGTTTTTCCAGGGACAATTGTCCAAAATTATTGTGTTCATTGTGCTGCTTACTTATTTCTGTATTTTAGTGAAGTTGCAGTTGTGTTATTTTTCGATATTCAGCTGTAAATTTATTTTCAGCAGTTAAATAATCTTTATGAGATATGAGATCAATAATCAGTGACTGCAATAGGAATTTTCATAGATTATGCATCTATGATTCTCTATTTGATGAATGTATTGCATGGTTCACTTTATGTCCCTTTTCTATCGCGACAATGCACTTCTGAAAATGCTCCCGAGCTCATAGACTGTAAAGTTGCCTTGATATTCCAGTTTTCGTGAAATAGCCTGTGCATTTTTAAGTTTAAAGTGTTCCAAAAGCTTTAGCATTTCACCTCAGTAGGGTTAGTTTTTATTCCCTTTCCTGAAACACCAAGGAGAAGAGCCAACTTCTATAAAATCCCGAAGGTCGTTTCACAGGACGCATTTGGTCCCATCCCTGTGAAGCTTCCGAACTGCCCTATTATCAAGTGGAAGTCTGATTTAGGGGTAAACAAGTATCATCTTATTTGGTTAGATATTAAAAAAATTCTTCTCCATTGCAAATCTTTTAGGTTGTTACCTTGTAAATTTCAAAATAACACATAAATTTAATTTTTAAAATTTGGGATTTTTTATGCTTTATTATTTATATTGTAGGAGAAACAAGAAGCTGAGATCAAGCAACTTTAAAAGGTTTCAATTTTCAATTTCATTGACTTTTTCATAAATATTTAGTAGTTAACATTGATTATCAAATATCTATGTTCATAAATTCTAATAGAAAAGATGGACGTGTATTAGATGAATTGATAGTTTGTGTAAGATTTTTTTACAATACAAAGAAATAAAAACAAAAGAATATTGAAGCATTATTCTCTTTTAAGAGATCATTTAAAAATATGGTTAAAAAAGAAGAAAGAATTTTATTTGGTTTTAATACCAAGATCATAGAGCCTTGTGTGGAAATATGTGACAATCAATTATTTATGTGTGAACATGTTAATAACAAGTTTAACTATTTAAAAAAAAAATGAAATGGTTGATACACATTATATTAATTCACTACTAAATCTAACTTATTGACTACTAGTATGTAAGACAAAATGTCAATTGTAAATAAAATATTTTGGTATTTGTAAAATAATATAAATATTTTTTTAGGAGAGTTTTGGAAAATCTCAGTTAAATTAGTTAGATGATTCACTAGTAAGATAATTGTGTTTTTAAATGATATCTCTCAACTTATTGTACATTGATTTGTTTAAACATATAGGTATGCTAATTACTATAATTTTCTAAATGTGGAGATGCAATGCTTGGAGGATCCATGTAGTTGTGCACATATTCAATATTTTGAGATTTGCAATTGTATGAGGTTGATAAAATTGAAACACACCATACCTTAATTGGGGAAAGATATTCATTTAATTTTTTTTCAATAGAATGTCAACATCATTATTTTTAAGATTCAATTAAATCTTGCAATTATAAACTTTAAGCCTTATATTTTCTATAATATAAATGGTGTCTTTAATTTAGACACCAATGACAAAGACACTCAAAATAACAAATGAAAATAAACATAATACTTAATATTTAAAATATTTTATTTAAATTTTAAAAATTTAATTAAATAAACAATTTCGCTATATTTTAGAGTTACCCGTCCAATGGTGCAATTACTAGTATATCAAAATATCAAAATAATCATATCTCTTCATGTTATAGATATATTTAAAATATCTAAGAGATTATACCGTTACTATAAAAAAACATTAAAAAAAAAACTACAAAAGCTACAAGGGCAATGGGAAAAGAAAACTGAAAAGATCAAACGACAATAAAGTAAAAGGCGTGACAAAATATACTTTCTTTGAATCGATAACAGTCGACACGAGGAAAGGGATATCGAAGGAGCAGAACAAGCAGGTGTGCAAAATAACATTACAGTTGCAGATTGGCACATTATTTAGGATGGCACATTATTTAGGATGACTTTTTATTTTGTTCTCTAAATTTTTTTACTTCCACTTTGTACTCATTACATGGGATCAAAATTTTGAGGTATGTACGCTTTAAATTCTCCTTATCTCTGTCGATTGCAGTTAGGAGAAAATTGCCGTCTCTGTTTTAGTAATTGGTAAACACCAATACCAGTTCTGTCTAGTGGCATCTGGTTTGACAGCTTTGGGGTTTCCTTGCACTTATTGCGGCAAGATTTATTTATTTATTGTTTCTTAGGTATGCTATTTTAGTTTGAAAACTCTCATTGATATTTATTAGGGTTGCGAAAGCAATTGCGTTCAAGCGTAGAATAAAATGCTAATTTAGGGTTTTGTCGTAATGTCTGCACATATTTGTTTGTTACTGCGTTGCTCCGTTACATGTAATGTTTGATCCAATCGTCTCTGGATATGATTTGCCAACATATTTATGGTCAATTTTTTTTCCCGTAAAATGCGACTGAAATTTTGTGGAGATCCGAGATTTTCCCATTTGGGAAGCTCAATAGGATTCTTACAACCTAATGCAACTGTGAATGGGAATATAGCTTCTTGTCAACCTTCGGCTACGATTTTGTTTGAGAGATGGGATTAATAACATCAGGGAAAACTTATAACTTAAGTTTTACTTTTTACCTCTACTAGAGTATTTTGACAGGAAAACTAGATTAGCTGATCAGCATTTTTATGGAAGGAATATATACGATGTAAGTAGTTTTATTAGATCAGCTGAATTATAAATTCGGTGTTCTTCTTCAATTATTTATCTGGGAGTGTAGCGAATTTAATTTATGGGACTCCGAGGGATGGAATGAACATATCACAGTTTGTTTCCGAAAAAGTGTTTGCCTTTTTATTGATTATATTAATCCAGTTTTTGTAGATCTTAGCCAAGAAATTCTGTTTATGGTTAACTGAAACTCTTGCTCTTAGTTGAAGATTAGATAGAATTTAGAGTTTAGGAGGAAACAGATCATCCCAGGTTGAATGCTTCATGTATTTTTTTACATGGTAACCCATTTTAACATGGACAGTGTTGGAAAGAAAGACATTCTGCATTTCTGAGTCTCACAAATCCTAATTCTATTTTCTTATATATTTTAAATCTGGAGAGAAATTTCACTGGTCTTCCTTTCCACTTCACTTCCATGCTTTATCATAAACTGATGGTCTCTGAGGAATTATGGATGTTTAATCGCATTCATGTTATTCTAGGGTTTATAATGATGAATTGACATGTGGTAGTTGTTGAAGTGATTGGTCATGCAAAAGATATATATTGTTCTTTTATACCTGATTCCTCTGCAGGAGCTACTTTGGGGCTTGTATTTGTAATTACGTATGAATCAAAGTTGTGTTGAGAGATGTGTACTTTGGGTTCAAAACTTCACACTGAACCAACTGTGAGGGTTTGATTTTTCGACAGTGAGGGTTTGATTTTCGACAATCTCTTTGCTATCTCCGCTTTCAGGGGAAAGCTAGTGTTTCTATTCTGACAGGGATTTGAAGAAACACTATTTTGTCCTGTTTTATAAGACGAGGATTTTAGCTAGATCTTTCTTCTTTTCAAGGGTCGCTCCCCAATTTACCTTGCTAATAAGCTGCCCGTTTGTTTGAAATTAGAACCTTCATTGTACTTGATGTACAGATACTGATCAGCTGAATTCTAAATCCACTGCAACTTCCTTCAAAATTAGTATAATTGCAGACAACATCGCCCCTACTTAGAACATGATTATGATGCTTTCATCTCACCTCTTTTTTTTGTATTAGAAATAGTTTACCAAAAGAGTACGTGTCGGAATGTCTATCCAGTCTGAAATCAGCCCCTCAATGGGCAGTAATCATAAAATTATTACAACTTCAGCACCATATTAAAAAGATTAAGAACCTCGAACAGTCTATGAAAGGTAAACTTCCCAATTCAAAAAACTACCAGAACGAGAGAGTTTACTGTAAAACATAGGCATAACATTTAAACATCCCATTGCCCAACAATATTATTGCTACCCTCTGCCCTGTCAATTTCAAATCTCCCCAGTGGGGGCTCAATCTCTGGAGCAGCAACTGTGTCCCATTTTGGAGCATCAGACAGCTTTGGCTTCGCATTTACTTTCTCAATGTCTCCTTGGAAATCTCCTTTTCCTGCAAAAACTCATTCAGAGCCTTTAATTCATCTTGGTCTAGCATGTCTTTATAAGCATAAAAGAAATGGGCTGACTTTATATCAGCTTTGTAAATCAACAAAGCTCCTTCTTGCACAAGAATCATGAATCTGTTTTTTGGAATCTTGAGCACCGCTGAATCCTGCAGCATATGTAAAAACGTGAGTTTACCATTAAGCTCAGCAAGGTTCCTTCTTTTACTCTGAAACACCTCCTCATTCCTTTTGATACACAAAAAACCACAAGACATCACCAAAAAGAACAGACCTAAAGGAATTCAATTTAAGATCAAAACCATCAACATATCCCGCAAGTACTTCAATCCAGGAAAGACAAGGTTTAAAATTCCACCGGACAGGATGACCAATGAACAAAGACCAGACACACTTAGCATAACAACACTCAAAAAACAGATGACAGACTGACTCTATGGTATTACACAGGGAACAGACAACCAGTGAGAGACCAACAGAGGAGAGAACATCACCAACAACAATTTTTTTAAGCAGAATAAGCCATCTAAAGCATTGTTTTTTAGGCTCACAGGGTTGGTGCCAAAATCGGTTCAGAGCAAAAGCCCATTTGGACTCTGGCCAATCAATGTCCCAGGACTTATTATTCTTTTTAAGGACCTTTGTGTCTTCTTTTAACATCAAGTATAGCTGCTTCACTTAAGCATTGCTCAGTAGGTTACCATCCTTCCATTTAATCTGCTCAAGAAATTGTGTAGCAGATAAAACTTTTCTGGGGAAAAAAGGCCCTGTGGCCTTACTAATCAATGTGTATGTTTTCTTATGAGACTGAGGTATACTAAACAAGCTACATAATTCCTCCCATGATCCCACCCGGTTGGTCACCATGAGATCGCTGATAGTGACAATAACCAAAGAGTTCCAAGCCTTAGCAGAGCAGCACTGTGTAAGGGCCAATGGTTTATCATTCAGTTTCACCCCTTAACATAAAGATCTATAAATTACCGAGTATGTAGGCGCCTGTCCAACAGCCTCTCTGGAACACAACAACCCTCTGACCATAGTCCAAGCCTTCCATAAGGAACTAAAAATGACAGAACCAAATGATTTAAATTTCAAAGTCTCCCATCATCATGTCACAAAGTCCCAGCCTGCTCCAACCTTTACCTTTCTTGGGTTTAGATAGACAAATATTGTTTCTAATCAAGATTTTCCATGGCTCATCCCCATTGATAGCCTTAAGTATCCATTTCGCTGCCAAAGCAATACCTTGAGATTTCAAGTCCTTAATACTCAGTCCACCAAGATCACTTGGGGTACAACACCACTCCCAAGAGACATTATGCCTTTTTTGTTTGCTCTATCCATCCGACCACAAGAGATCCCTTAAAATTCTTTCCAGCTTATTGACTTGATAATTGGAAAAAAGCCAAGTAGATGAGTAATAGATTGCATGAGAGGAACCTTTTGCACAACATGAATTCTACCAGCCAATGAGAGGAGATGGGTTTGCCATTTCATATGCTTCCTTTCTACCTTTTTAAAGATCCATTCCCACATACCTTATGTAGAAGGACTGATTGCAAATGGAATTCCAAGATATATGTTAATCTTAGTAGGGCCTGCCCAACCTCACCCTTTGTCCATCATCCAAATTGGAGAATATTCAGACCAGCCAATGACAGTGGATTTATGAGGCTCCTGATGCTGCACAAATGAATTGGAGTCTCATCATTATATTGTCAGAATTCTCTTCATCCAGTTCTGGGAATAGAGCTGTGTCATCTGCAAACTGAGCATTTAGGAGTGTGTCATCATTGGGTAGCCTGATGCCTCTGGCCGGGGGGCCTAGTTCCATGCTTCTGAGAATATAATACAAAGAATCTACAACTATTACAATTAGAGTAGGGGTGATGAGGCACCCTTGTCTAATAGATCTCTGTAACTGAATGGGTTCAGAAAGATGGCCATTTACATCAATCACAATAGAGGAATTTCTAAATAATATTTCAATCCATCGGCAGAAATAAAGCGGGAACCCAAGAGCCTTCAACATACCCACCAATAACGACCATTCTATTCTATCATAGGCTTTTTCAAAGTCAAGCAATATCATAGCTACATTCTGACCACTTGCTTTGGCCCAATGCATTGCCTCCCAGCTGGTGATAAGATTCTCCAGTATATATCTCCCTTTAATGAAACCCGTTTGAGTGACTGAAATGAGATTCCCCAGAATATTGGTGAGTCTCCTAGCAAGAGTCTTTGCAACAATTTTACATGAAAGGTTGAGCAAGGTTATTGGTCTCCAATTTTTAACTTGAGTCTTGTTTCCTTCCTTCGGGAGTAATTTAATCAGCCCTTTATTAATCTCTCTTCCCAGCGAACCTCTGATATATGCTTCATTATAGACTTGTAAAAGTTCATCGCAGATCCATTCAATGTTCCTCTTATAAAACTCTGCAGCAAGCCTGTCCATACCAGGGGACTTACCGTTGGCCATTGACTTAATGGTCTCTTCAATTTCAGACACAGTAATTACCTTTGACAACTTAAAGGCCTCTTGTTTTGATATCTTGTTAGGGATCATCTTAAAACATTGGGCCATTTTCGCATAGTTCTCTTCCCTATGTTCAGAAGCAAATAGCTTATTGTAGAAGTCATAGAATGCCTTACTAATCATTCGGGGATCAGAGGATAGTCCATCCTCAAGACTAATCTCCTAAGTTGCCGATTCGGGTTCGGGGACAGATTCAGGCTCGCGAATCCGGTTCGTGGATTTGTGAAAAAAAAATTGCCGTTTGGGTTCGTAGGGATTCATGAGTGTATATATATATACAAAAAATAAGATAAATATACATAATTCTAAAACTAAATCATTTCATAGTATGAATCTATGATGGTTGATCATTGATCAATGCCAAATCTCAAAGATTCAAAACATCAAAATTAAATCATAACATCAATTCAAGTATCATTGTTTGAAGTTCAACTAATGGATTAATAATTTATTGATATTCTCTTCTTCATCATCATCATCATCTTCTATATGGAGCCTAATAAGAGTCGAAGGTTAATTTTTCCCCACTTTTATTGGCGTAGTTTCCACCCCAAATTATTAATTGGGGGTTTGGGGGCGAAGCCCCCAAGACGGGGTCAAGGGGCAGCAAACGTCTTAATTTTACCACTTTACATCTTGGCTGGCTGCGGGTCCCTGTGGATTCCTGCGGATCCGTGTGGGATCCTCGTTTTCTCCTCCTGGTCCGTGTTGGATCCGGGTAGGGTCCGCATTTTGACCTGTGGGTCCGTCTGGATCCGTGGCCCACGGATCCATCCGGACCCATAGGTCAAAATGCGGACCTTACCCGGATCCATCACAGACCGGGTCGAGAATCCGGACCCAGACTTGGATCCGGGGTCAAATACGCGAATCCGGCAACTTAGCTAATCTCATCGATCATTTCCCTTTTCTGCTTTTGTCTGATCAAATTGAAGAAGTAACTTGAGCCTTTATCCCTGTCTCTTAACCAATTCATCCTAGCTCTCACCCTCTGACATGTGTGTTAAAATTCTAAATCTTCTTGAGCTCCATCTTTGTCTTCCCTAATTCCGCCTCAACCAGAATATCATGTTTGTCATCTTGGAGGAGCCCCTCCAAAATGTTAAGTTTGCAGTGGAATGCTTCCTCCAATCTATTTCTATCCTTGGACTTTTTTTCTCCTACCATTTGAAACGTTTTCCTCCATTTTTTGCTTTTTTCTGCTGTGTCATTAATTATGACTAAGGCCAATTGTTGTGCTTTGGGCCTCTTCTGGGCACTGTCTATTAGGGGTCTCATGTTGAGCAACTGCTTTAGCCCCATTATTCTCGGAGGAATTAGCAGGTATAACTTCCAAATCGTCCTCGAAAAGAGGATTAGTTAGGGATATGCTAAAATTGCTTGTCGAAGCATTTGGGGTAGGGTTCACATTTCCCAAATTCACATTATTTTCTTTAGCAACCTCGGTCACAGAGATATCTTTTTGAGGGGCCCGAGAGTCTTTTTCCCCTAGAGAATCTTTCGCTACTTCAGATTTCTCATTAGAGGAGACCTTAAAGGCCTTGTTGTTGGCTTTTTTTAACATTGGACAATCTTTCCTGTTGTGCCCATTTTTTTTGCAGTGAAAACAAGCATTCAAATTACAAATAAAGTGATATCCCAAGAAATTATTTCCTCAATATTTAGAGAAATTTTCTCTGAAATTTCCACCTCAAGGTTAAGGGCAATTAAAACCCTTGCATTTACGTAGGGGAGGGTCACTCTAGATTCTTCAATTTGAAGAACATAACGGTTTCAAAATATGTGGTAAGAAAGGCCAAAATACGGCAGGGACATTCTAAATTTCCATCCAATTTGGAGCCGAACGGGCAATAACTTGTTCCAAGTCACCCTTTGGCGACCAAGGAAAAGCCCTAAATAATGATTTACCCACATTCTAGAAATTTTTTCTTAATACCCTTTCCTGCATATTGTGAGTTTCAAACACAACAACAAACAAACCTTTATGAATCATCCTACAAAAATTCAGATATATACCAAGTTTCTTACCCCAGACATTGCCAATCCAATCATCAAAAAACTTTCTAGATGGCAGGGCATTAGAATCCACACATACAAAAAACACTGCAACATTTCTGAGTCGATTCTGTTCACTCTTTATGGCTTTAACCATATCATCATTCGTAGTGAGGGAAATGATTTTCTGAGTAGAAGAAGGAACCTGACCTTTTTTTCCTCCTTCGAGGTCTCAATCTTGGACATGGCCTCCATCTTGTAATCCATGTCCGTCGGCCCCCAATAATTCACTTTCTCCCACTCCATCGACGGCCATGATTTCTCCATTGAATTCTGCAGAGCTTGGACACACAGGGTGACTTTCTTCTGCAAATAATGCAGCCTTATAACACGGTTTCGGCCAGTTATTGTTTTCCACAGGCAGCTTCTCAAAGTTATTTTCCGCAGATTGATTTTTATTATTCTCCCCACAATCTGTGGGGTATTTGTATCCACCATATTTTTAACCATATCATGCATTAAAGAGCCCCGGGACAAGGGCCGAAGCCACAAATGGGTCGCGAAATAAAATCAAAGGAGAAATTAAACGAGACATGGGAGAAATAAAATCATACACAGAATGAAAAGACACACAAACCCCAACAAAAAACACCACAGAAAGCCACGAAAGGACACAAGGCAGCACTAGACGTCAGCAAGCACGAGGGCCAGATTGCAGGTGCAAGCAATGAGGAGGGTGACGTATTGTCTCCTCAGCCCGCACCAGCCAGAACTCTCTAATCAATAAATATACCTAAATCTTCATCCCACCTCTTTTGATTTCAGATGGTTGTGGAAAATACAGTCTATTATGATAATCATATATTTTATTAATTATTTCTGGATAGCTTTAAGAGGTCAAATTATGATTTCATATATATTTTCCAACATATAGACGAGAGAATTCATTTGATATTGAGAGTTTCACTCTGCATTAGATTGGACTCTTTTTATTACTTGTTAATCAAATTATGTTCTTTTTGTCTTCTGCCTTATTGCGGATGACTTTTGAATTTTTTTGGACCTTTTAGTTTTAACCTGTGCGGTATGATGTTCACTTGATGGGTTATGCTCTTTGAATTTCCTTTTGAAAATCACCTCCTTCTAATTTACATACAGTAACCTGTATTTTCTCCACTTTGGGCTCTTTTCTGTAGTATCTATTATTCCTGGAAAACAACTTAAACTAATAGCAGTGATTACACCATCAGATTTACCTACTGTTAAAAACTTGGAGTATTTTCAGGATTCACAATGCTAACTCAATTCCATCCAGGTATCTTTCATCCAAATATATCTCTACCAAAACATTCCTTGCATAGCCATTTCTTTTCATTGTTACACTCTGTTAGGTTTCCCTTCACTTTTTTTTTCATTTTGAAAATACTATGTTTGTCTGGAATATATTAAAGATTTTTTTAATAAATGTGGAAAATGAAGCTTGTAACTTGGTCATGAATTACAAGGTTTCTGTCTACTTTTCTTTTTGTCTTTGTATTGTATTGCAACCTTTGCTTATAAATTTGAAATCTATCATTGAACCATTTCTGATTTTGCTCCATTAAAATCTTTCAAGAAGTCTTCAAAAAATGTTAATTTGTAAAGATTTACAAGACTGGCATTTTCAAGTGTTATAATGTTGGAGATTGACATTTACCATCTCTAACTTGTCCTTTCAAACAATATTTGCAGAGGAGAAGCGTTACACGTGTTTTGACTGTAGAGATTTTCTGCAATGGCTGGGAGATCTCAAGTTTCATCTAACAATTCTGCAATCATTGCAATGATTGCTGATGAGGTATCTGTTCATTTCTGAGTTTCAAAACAGTTAACACTTTTCTTGAAGTTTTCTGCTTTTATGAATTGTTATCTCTTGAACATGATGTAGGTTACTTTATAGAAACTCATTTTTTAAGGTATAATATACTATGGGAAACAATGTGATCAGGATCAGGTAACTTTCCCATTTGAGTAATATGATTGTATTGAACCTAAGGCTAATTATTTAAAACATTTATATGTTGAGACACATTCCTAATTTCCTACCCTCCACCTCTATGGTGGTTTTACCTATTCATCATTAATGTATGTATATAACATGCAAAGTTGTGATTGAGAGGCAGATTTTAGGCTAAACAATAGGCCAGTGAACTGATTCCAAGTCATAGTCTGTGGAGAATTCTCCATGTTCTTTTCTTTTTTGAAAGGAATCCGGCAAATAACATTGTTAGAAGCACTGAAGACTGTAACCTTAGTTTTATGAAAGTTTATCATAAGCTGGTAAGATGTAGAAGTGGCCAAGGGCATCACACTCTTTGTGAACTGTTAGGAGAACAAGAAAGGAGGACAGCAATATTGTTTAAAATCAATATACGGATCAGAACATGATGCAATATACAGCCATAACCAACATGATTAAATAGTCAAGGAAAATCCTATTCTCATCTTTGTGAATGCATCAGAGTTGATTAGAGCAGGGACCTAATTTGGCTCCAATGTTAGTCTCAGTGTACCCTGGGGACGCCCCCCCCAAAATCCCCAAGGTCCCCGAGACGGGGACGCACAAGGAAAATACAATCTATAGTTGTCTTTTAAAACTGAAACAAATTACTATGCAAAGTAGACAAAGAGAATGGAAGGATAGTACCGATTTTGTCCTTCAAAATTGCTAGGTAATCGTGTGAAGATTACTTCTTCAAGTCTGCCCTAAACCGATCTCCAAGCTCTCTTTCACCCTTTGATCTAGCTCGCCATAAACTCACTGCCCTAGTTCGCAATTTAGCAGTCCCAAATTCGTTCCACAGATCTGCCTTTATTCGGTCATAATCTGCCCTTTAATTTACTTCCAAATTGTACTTTGGATCTGCTCTTTTCCTTCTAATTTGATTCTCTAATTTGCTGATGAAGTTCGCCCAATAGGTCTGATATAAATCGCCAAGAAGAGGAGAAAATACTATGAATGTATGCAATTATAAATCTGCTCAAGTACTTATCACATTATGTTTTCGGTGAGTTCCTTGAGCAGATCTACTCTCTTTATTTATACATAATGATGACTCTCCAAGA
>MU226547.1:3720035-3748649 GCA_018584345.1 Thuja plicata | reverse complement strand
TTGGTGGATATCTTTATTACATCATCTTTGTAGATGACTTTTCTAGAAAGACTTGGATATATTTCCTAAAGAACAAAGAATTTGTCGATGTTCTCAACAAATTCAAAGAGTTCAAAGCTCTAATAGATAATCTTACAAACAAGAGGATAAAGATTCTTAGAACAGATAATGGTGGAGAATACATTTCTGAAACCTTTAGCACCTTCTGTGTAGAATTAGGAATTAAGAGGGAGTTTACTGTTCCTTACAACCCCCAACAGAATGGAATAGCTGAAAGGAAAAATAGGTAAATAGTTGAAGCAACAAGGGCCATGTTACATGATCATAATCTTCATACTTCACTATGGGCTGAGGCATCCAACACCGCGGTTTACATTCAAAATAGATGTCCTCATCCAGCTTTGAATAATAAGACTCTCGAAGAGGCATTTAGTGGAAACAAACCTGATGTGAGTCATCTTAGGATATTTGGTTGTCCTGTATATTTTCACATCCCAAAAGAAAAGAAAACCAAATTGGAACCATCAGGAAAGAAGGGAATATTTGTGGGATATAGTGAATCTGCCAAGGCCTATAGGATCTATGTTCCGGGGCAAAGACATATTGAGTTGAGTAGAAATGTTATATTCGAAGAAGACCTTGCATTCTCGACCTCTAAGGATATAGCATGTGATGACCTATTTCAATCCAACCCTCCTAAGAATCAGAGGGAGTATCATGATGTTATTGAATATGATCTAATAACTGTAAGTGAACCTAGCACTTCCATCTACAAGAAAAGACCATTGTGGGCCACTAAAATGTTGGAAGATGCAAACAACTATGCAACTCCTACTAGAATTTTCAGAGAAAGTAAAAGACCTAAAAGGTATACTAACTATGCTGCATTCATGAGTGAGATTATAGATTCCGAGCCTTCCTCTGTTTGTGAAGCATCATTGAAAGATGCAATGACATAAGAATACAGATCTATAATGAAAAATGATGTGTGGGATATTGTTCCTAGACCTAAGAACAAATCCGTGGTATCATCAAAATGGATATTCAAAATCAAACATGTTGCGGATGGTAGTATTGAGAAACATAAAGCCAGATTCGTAGCCAGGAGGTTCACTCAAAAGGAAGGTATAGACTATGAGGAGACTTTTGCTCCCGTTGCTCGATTTTCCTTGGTTAGGGCAATTATTGCCATTGCAGCTTCCAAAGGTTGGAAGATCCATAAAATGGATGTTAAAACTGCATTTCTAAATGGAGACATTGAAGAGGAAGTGTATATAGAGCACCCTGAAGGATTTGTCACAAAAGATCAACAATCATATGTGTGTAAGCTTAAGAAAGCTTTGTATGGGCTCAAACAAGCTCCTCAAGCTTGGTATGAAAGGATTGATCGTTATCTTCAAAATATGGGATTTTCAAAGAACGATGCAGATCCTAATCTTTATTTCAAGATATCAAATGGAGATTTACTGATATTGGTGCTATACGTAGATGATCTTCTAATCACAGGAGAAGAGTACCTTATAGCAGACTGCAAGCAAGATCTTGCAAAGGAATTTGAAATGAAGGATCTAGGCCTTCTTCATTATTTACTTGGTTTAGAAGTGTGGCATCAATCTCATGGAATTATTGTGAATCAAGGGAAATATACTGTTGATATTTTAAAGAGATTCGGTATGATGGATTGTAATGTCCACACCTATGGAAACCAATCTTCTCAAGGTGAGAGAAGCTATGGCTAGTTCTGAGATTGCAGATGCTAGTTTATACAGACAGATCGTTGGATCTCTTATGTATCTAGTTAACACTAGACCTGATATCTGTTATGCTGTAAATGCTCTAAGTCAGTTTATGGTAGAACCTAAACAATTGCATATGAGTGTAGCTGAGCATATTCTGAGATATCTTCGTGGGACCATTGAGTATGTGGTCTACTATACAAAAATGTAAAACTAGAACTTCATGGTTTTACAGACTCCGATTGGGCAGGATGCATTACAGACCGGAAGAGTACATCTAGATGTTGTTTTAGCTTGGGATCAACTATGATTTCTTGGTTCACCAAGAAACAAAATTCTGTTGCTCTGAGTTCAACAGAAGTAGAGTATATTGTAGCTTCTCTCGGGGCTTGAGAAGCCATCTGGTTAAGGAAACTCATTGTTGGACTGTTTGGACAAACCATGGAACCTATTGTTATTTGATGTGATAATCAGAGTTGCATTACACTTGCTATTAATCCCGTGTTCCATAATAGGTCCAAATATATTGAGATTCCTTATCACTATGTCAGGGATATGGTGGAAAGAAAGGCCATTCAATTAGAATATGTATGTACTGATGAACAAACTGCAGATATTCTCACCAAACCCCTAGCAAGGAACAAAATTGAACATTTCAGGAATAAACTTGGCATGGTGAAAATATGAGTTTGTTGTACTAACATTTCTTTTATGTTTTATGAATTCATATCTCTTTGTGGCAAAGGTTATATGAATTCATTCTTTTATGCTTAGATTTATATGTGGATTGTGGTAGTTCACATTTATATGTTTGTTGAATATCATGGACTTGATATTCGTTGGATATGATGGATTTGATATCCTTTGAGTCTTGGAGACTCGTGGATTAGGGATCCACATTTGAGTATTGGTGACATCATGGACTTGATGTCGGGAGACCATTACTCTGAGCATTTGGTGAATATCATGGACTTGATATTCGTTAGGCCAATGCTCTTGATGTCATGGATTTGATATCTATTGAGTTGAAATGTCCCAAACCGAGATTTTTCCCAATACCCTCAATAATATCTCAGAACATTTAAATAAACACATTCATGCAGATAAAACATTGATTCACAACAAATAACCAGCAAATATATTCTAATAACTTCTCAGAGAAATGGTATCGTATTATACAACAACAATACAATAACCATGAATTGCAAACTTCCCAATCTGAAATACAGAAATAACAGTAAGATCGGATGATAAAGAACCTGTGAATACAATGGCGAACTCTATTGTGAATCCGCACCGGAGATGAACTGGGTTTCCGTCCAATCCACCGAGAAAGCCTGAAGGTTTTCGTCCTCAGGTTTTAGAACCGAAAGCTGAAGCTATCTGGATTCTCCAAGAGAAAATATGGTTTACGTCATCACAAAGAGTGAGACCAGCCCCAAATACCGTACCTGTGCCTGTCATAGCCGCGTGACTGCTTGTTGGACTGCATCGAAAAAAATTGATTTATCCTTGCTGCCAATTAAAATTTCCCTGTGACTTCTAGCAATCATAGAAGATAGGTAAGGCGCAAAGAAGTAATTTCCGTTTTTGATATTGCCAGACAACTATAGTTTGTAATATTTATCGCCCGAAATATTAAACTCCACCACTTGTCTATAGTCCTCGCTATAGTTTGTAATATTTGTCACCCGAAATATTAAACTCCACCGCTTGTCTATAGTCTCCGCTATAGTTTGTAAAATTTCATACAATGTTCGGTCTATTTGAAAGTTCAATATTATAATAGGGTCACAAGCATAGCCTGATAACTTTTTAAAAAAATATTTATTCCCCAACTTCGGTTGTTTCACTAAAGGTTTAAACAAATATTTTAATCTCGGAACTAAGGCTTCCGCTTGAATATAAAATTCACTCCAAGTTCGCCTGTAGAATTTGGGCCTTAATTCATATATTTAATTTATCCAAACATTATAATTAAAACCTTCGAAACCCTGGAATAAAATGAAGCCCGTTAAGTTAAGCTCACGGCTTACTGAAATTTAATAGCCTCATCAAGGATTTGCTTCATTTGTTAATATCGCCAAAATCATATGGCACAGCCAAACAAAATGCAATGATATTGGGAACTGCCGCAATATTTTCCAATCTAATAAAGGTTTTGGACATAATGGTCACTGTAATATCCATAAACCCTATTTTTGTTTTTTGCAGACACAATTCTTCATATCAGAAAATACCTCAGCTCTGTAAATACCTTCTATCAATTTCTTTCTGAATAAACTCCACAGTCTGGCAGGAAAACCAGCTCTGATACCACTGAAATGTCCCAAACCGAGATTTTTCCCAATACCCTCAATAATATCTCAGAACATTTAAATAAATACTTTCATGCAGATAAAACATTGATTCACAACAAATAACCAGCAAATATATTCTAATAACTTCTCAGAGAAATGGTATCGTATTATACAACAGCAATACAATAACCATGAATTGCAAACTTCCCAATCTGAAATACATAAATAACAGTAAGATCGGATGATAAAGAACCTGTGAATACAATGGCGAACTTTGCTGTGAATCCACACCAGAGATGAACTGGGTTTCCATCCAATCCACCGAGAAAGCCTGAAGGTTTCCGTCCTCAGCTTTTAGAACCGAAAGCTGAAGCTCTCTGGATTCTCCAAGAGAAAATAAATTCATAAAAACTAAGCATGATCAATGAGACTCCAAGCCTTCTTTTAAGGCTGCAGCTGTGACTCTTCAGTTTCCCCACTTTGTCTCTTCATATTCCACTTAAAGTCACTTTTTAAATAAATATAACCGTTGAGTTATAAAGTGACATAATAAAATAAAGTAAGGAATCTACTGGCATTAAAACGTTGTGCCAAACGAACTCGGAGGAAGACGCGTGATAGCTTGCCGGAAAGCTCTCACAAAGCTCTCACAGATTGTGTCGAACAATCAACAATGACTTTAGAAGGTTCCATAAAGGAAAACCACTTTACAATATATTCCTGTTATGGAACAACGACACGAGCAGAGTCGAATCAAGGAAACATTTATTATTAATCTTCAAACCCACGAATTGTTATAAGCTAACAACTTCATCAAAGGTTTCGATGACTATCTGGAGCTTCAACATATCAAATTAATAAATTCTTTCACTGCTATATCATTCACGACAAGGCTTGACTTCATTTCACAAGGAACATGTTTACCATGAGAACCCACGATATCTCTCCATCACAGATGTTGTAAAAAAACTTCCCTTCTATCCCAATCTTACAATTGTAGAGAACAAATGAGCATTGTCAACTGGTGTTCATGGTGGGTAGTCTAATCACAGACGTTCAAGGAGGGTGATATATATATATATATATATATATATATATATATATATAGAACTTTTAGAGATGGGAACGCTATGAATATGCAATAGGGTGGCGACTTGACTGAATTCGATTACAGAGCCAGAAGTAGCTCCCGTTGGAAGATTCCAATGGTTATTTATTGAATGACTTGTTGAAGTAATGTGGATCGCCCTACGTTGTAGGCGATTTGTCAATTACTGTGTCCAAATATATGTATATATATGTATGTATGTATGTATACTCGTGTGGGGCTTTATAGACCTGCAGCCACCAATGAAGAATTAATTTTATCGTTTATACTCGTTGATGAATATAGCCATGCTAATTGAGATTGTTGAACACGATCAAGTCTTCCAGATTAGCACCCGTCATGAATTTAACTTTCTGTCTTAGTAACTGAGTTAACAATTCATCTGATGGGGCATCGATGAATTGTAGCATATAACTTACTCGATAATGACAGGGTTGTCTTTGCTTGATAATATTTAAATACAAATGCCACCGATTATAGAGATCTAGTGGTCTTACCCAAATGTATGACTTCAGTGCCACGTTTCGCTCATAGGATGAGTCTTGTTCCTTCATATTGTTCCGATTGTAATGTCCCCTAAGTCTGTCAAAATGATATTCCCGTATCTTTTATAGTGAGATGTCTCCACTCTAGAGACACCGCTCGGAATGTGTGATTGATTCATGCAATCATCGTGACTTTTACAAACCTATGTTTGAGGCCCACAATAATCATCCTCATGGATTCAACGTGTTTACTTCCTGGTAGATGAAATTTGATTGCAGGTGTTTATTCCTCTGAATGCATTAATATTTAAGCACACAACTTCGCATAAACCAAACATAATTCATCAAATAATATTCTCGACGATCCTTGATAATGAGCGGCTTTCTACGTTGCTAATCATATTATATTTTATGCCAAATAATTACCAACTTTGGCATTATTAAAATCTCTGGCGGCCCTCACACAGAAAGTTTTAATCATATTTTAAATCCCTTAGCTTATCTCTTCCTGAAAACATAGGCTACAAGCTCTCACACCGTAGTTTGAGCATTTTCATACTAGAACACTGTAGATTTATTTCTGAAGTCTCACAGGCCTGGGAGGAGGGCCTGCTCTAATACCATGTTGGATTTTTATCTAATTTTCATCGAATGTAATCCCTTTGATTCAATTGATTATTATTATATATGTATGTTACTTGGGGATGCGTTTCTGCCAAAAATTGACCCGTCCCCGTTTTCGGGACGTCCCAGAAACTCGGAAAGTTCTGGAAACCTTTCCCTTGGCTGTCCCATAAAATTCATGTTTCAGTTTTGACAATTTGTTTGATTTCCACTTTCATGTGAAGTCTAAAGTTCAATTATTTAACACACATTATATGTTAAGGTTGTATAATTTATATAAGCATGCGTTATCCATGTTATATGAATATTTAAAATTTCCCTATAAATTTCAATTTTTCCCTATTTTTTACATAGCTTTTCCCACTGCCGTTCCCTGCTGTCCCCTGCTTCGAGAAAAAAAAATCCGTCTCGGAAACCCGTTTCCCCGTCCCCATGTCCCAGAAACTTGGGGTAACATAGTTATATATGCAAGAGGTGTGCCTTCACTAAGGGACACCACTCTTTATGAATATGTATTAATATAATTATATTAATATAATATCAATATATTATTATATTATCTATAATTATATATATAATTATATCATCTCATAATAATAATAATATAACAATTATATAATATAATTATAATATAATAATAATATAACAATTATATAATATACCATAATAATATAATTATATTCTCACAATAATAATGTCAATATAAACACAACCTTTGTGTTATTTATGTAGGCTTGTGGATTCTGACCACAGCTACAATAAAAATCTACACCTTCTATTGGTACAAGGTCTCTAATTGACTTTATACCCCATGCAACTTCAAGATGCTCATCTTTGTGCTTTTTAACATCTCGGCTTGATATGTGTGCAAGGGGATGTTTTGTTCGCTTAATGTCTTGCCTTCTTTTTTTATCTGTATATATATAAATCAACTTCCCTTTCTTTGATCTAGTGATGACATTTTTCCAACAAGCATCCTTTTTAATTGGGCTGACATAAGAACAATTTATAAATTTAAAGTATGCTGCAATAACAAATAATTGGAAAATAAATTAACATTTATGGTTTCTAGTTAAATTAAGATTAAAAATTAGAAAAAAGTGAATATTATTACCATTTGTAGCTATAAAATAGAATTTTCATACATAAATAACTAGGGTTTGTTCATAAAAAGAGATTAAAAATAACTAGGGTCTGTACTTTGTTCCACGGACCTAAATGTAAAAAGAATGAAAAATGTAGAAGACAGATGGAAATGAAAAATGAAAAATGAAAACAAAAAAGAGATTTAAAATAAAAAAAATACCTCTTCAAATTTTCACCAAATTGATGGAGGGCTGCTTCAAATGGATGGTGGGTCCTTTAGATGCACTGAGGGCTCCTACAAACCTACTCAAATTGTATTCAATCAATGTTTGTTGATCAACATGTTAGCTGATTTTTTCGTCTACGGCATGTGATTTCGGCTTCATTACTCTATTTCTTCTCCTCCTTTTTTCGCAAATGAAATTAGTGTGCTTTAGAGAACTTAGATGTCATCTGAAGTGATTAGGTATTCTTTTATGTTTAATTTTTTCTTCTTCATTTTTAAATTGCCTGCTATTTTGGTTGAGCCTGCCCAGTGACTTGCCTAGTCTAGTGATTCTGCAAAATTGACAAATCTGATCAGATTCGCTAGTTATGCGGGTCAAGTCTGATTAGAGTCATTAGACTCACATGGTACTGGGGTCATGAGTCCTTTGGCCTTGTTTGATGATGTTCACCTTGAGACTTGCTGAGTTTGGGCAAGTCCTGTAACATTGGTTTTGATAGACTTGTTCTGCATAGATAATTGTAGCATTATTGTTGGCCAACTTAAACACAGAGGAATCTTGGCGAAGTTGGACAGAACAGCATATTAATGTATACTAAAATTCTTTGTAATAGTCATTAGAGAGTTAACTAGTTAGTAAGTTAGCTAGCTTAGTGGTAGAAGAGGAGGATAACATAAGCGTCTGGACATTTGACCTACAATTACTTGGACTCATATGCTCATCCTTGGTACTTGTTCCCCAAGCTGGAAATGTGTCTTTGTTTTGGAGATGCATATGGGGACATCTCCAAGCATGAGGAGGCTTCATATGAAGTTTCTTTGTGTCCCTATATGTTTCCTAGAAAAGCATACCTGAAAACCAGGATACTTTCTACAGAGGTTTTCCTAGATATATAAATTACAGTAGGTTTTCCTGAAGTGCTGGCATGTGGTTGACAAAATTTGCATTTTCTGCATTAAAAAATATACAAGGTTTTGGCACGAGATTGTTTTTTAAATACCGAATCCCAAAGAAGTAATAGTACAAAGAGAAACAATAGATCCAGACCATTGAGTTCAGGGGTGCGTCCACTGAATGTGCTCTGATCCGAGTCTCTATTTTCTATCTCTAGATGATTATGTTTTAAAATAATATGTTATATCATCATGATTAATCATTATTTTCAAATATCAATAGACTTAATCTTTGTTTTTGTTGGCTATTTCAATTCTTCAAAATGTCAATATTTTAAACAAATTAAGCATTTAAGTATTTTACATTTGTTAAAAGTTGTATATTTACTGTATAACTATAATTTTCTTTATGTTAGGTATATATGTAAATTTTATTGTTTATTTTGATGTTGCCAACTTTGAAAAAGTTTTGAAAAAGAACGGTATACTGGTACCTGTCCCTGCCCCCATTCTAGCACCAGTATCCATCTCCTGGTAACTATCATTTGACCTCTCAGATCTTGTATGGAACTATTTACATAGTAAGACTATGCACATTACAGTTCTCATTGCAATACCTAAATGTTCTGTTATTTCATCTTCCCCCAACTTTGTGCACTCTAATATAGTTCTTGGCCTCTGTCATTTAAATAGATGCTTCCACCATCTCACATCTAGTCATTTAAGTGTGTCTAGTCTCCTCCATATGTATGAATAGATTCAGCTCTCACGTATCCTGGGAAGAGTCTAGAAGGTGATAAGGTGACATGTTTTTGAATAGTCTAATATTGTGGTCATCATATTGACTAATATGACTATTAAATATTTATTAAGGTTAGAAAATGCATTTCTACCACTAACTTTCCTAAGGTCAAAATATAAATATTTCTCTCTTGCTTGCTTGTTTTATCCTTTCCCCCAAAATTTACTGATAATAAAGATATGTTAGCTGATAAGTGATAACACTTTGTGACACTATAACTATCAAGAATGGTTATCCACTTTCAACCCTTCGATTAATTTAATGTTTATTAGAGAGAACAATCATTAATTTAAAATCTCTCAGCGAGTTTATTAATTACATGTACGAATTTTCAGCTTATGCTCAAAAGATTTCACTGCAGAATGAGGTCTTTGTATCTATAAGGAGGGACCTAAAGTAAATGTTTCATGACCATTTTCTTTATTTGAGGAAAATCTGAAAATGCAAAGATAAACTTCATCTTATGAGACTTGTTTGGTAATTCATGCTATTAATCAATTATGTGCCTTTTTAGCGATTTGGGCTCATTAAAATGTAAGGGTGAATTTCACCAACTATTATTGACAACTAAAGGGTATGCTGGCTTTACAGGTTCTTCAGAGATTTCTGCTGTTGTGATTATGGAAATTTGTTTGATAGATTATATCTTTTGAGGGCATTTCTTACAACCAGCTAACATGTAACATTTTTACCGCAGGATACAGTGACAGGGTTTTTATTGGCTGGAGTAGGCAATGTAGATCTTCGGAGAAAGACAAATTACTTAATAGTTGACTCAAGTATGAAACTATTCTGTGTAAGAAGTGATTTAATTTTTCATAGAGATTGTGTTTTTACACTATTCTATGTTGCACTGTGTAATGTTTGAATTGGGACTGCGTGCCTCGTTTTGATGCCTGATAAAGAATCGATGAAAGGCTCAAAGTTATATTGATCCAGCGTTTCAGTAGAGACAATGCAAGGATGAGAACTAGAAGAAAAAAAAGTAGCTGATTAAAATAGGCTTGAAATTTGGAAACCACTTTTTTTGATGTTGAGATTGGAGTTGGGACAAGTTGTACAAAATACCATAGCTTCATGTTACTCAAAATTTAACCTATGTGGCAACCATTAGTATTATCCATACTCTTACTAATCCTAGAGTATTGCATTAATTTAATTATTGTACCCACATATTGGGACATCTCACTTGGTGTGGCAATATATGTCACTAGTAGTTTTGATCTAGGTAACTTTAAACTTTATAATTTCATCTCATGTAAGTTTCTGAGTGCAACTATGACAATTATAATATGTAAAAAGTGGCCAAAATAGAAAATGGAACACAATTCTTCTACTAAGAGGAGGGAAGGGAGAATCAGTAGAAGAGATAAGTTTCAGATCCTTAACCAATTAAAACTTTTGATGAACTTAACAAAACTTGAAGCTGAAACTGAAAGGAATGCCACCACCCAATGAAGCCAATGCACAAGCAATATGTTTGCAGCCATCGTTCCGTCATCTTCTGAGATACAATCAGAACATATCGAAGGTAAACATGACATTATTTTCGCTTTACATCTAATTTTTATTCTGTTATCATTCATCAATAACATTGATCTGAAAAACATAGGTATTTGTAAGACTGCAAATCAAGGAGATATTCAGAAACTTAAACCCAATGTATGAGTTTTTTCGTCCCTCATCAATCAAATCAGACTGCAGATTCCATTTAAATTCTTCATCTTATTAGATTTTCTAATTCTGTACCTAAACATCAATCACAGATTCTCATTTCTATATCTGCATTTGACATCAATGACAAATTTTCTAACGATCTCCCCCTTTGTCATTGATGGCAAAACTCAAATTGGAAAACCATCACATCATTTGTAATGATAACTTAAACTGCGCCTGCAATCAACTATAATTAATATGCAACAATAAACTGCACAAATAATCTGTATCTACATCAACAACACTTTTCTTCCCCTTTGACATCAATGAGAAAGAGTGAAAACTAAAACCTCACCATCCAAGGATGTAAAATAAAATAGTGAAATACTCCCCCTGAGCAGATGTCGAGCTTTTGTCTATGGGAAAGCCAACTTTCACCAACTTGCTCTAACAAACAACAACTTATACCTTTTACCTCTTAGAGTTCATAGACACTGCTTTCTGTTCTTTTCCCTTCAGCAATCAATCTTTCTGATTTCACATCCTTGAGCATAAGAGATTACAAAGCATCCATTGTCACATATTTGACTAACAAATTGTATTTTTAGTCCTTCAAGATACCAAACATTATGTGTTTTTAAAGTGCCAGTTATACTCAAGGTACCTTTGCTGTGGATCTTGATTGATGATTTATCTCCAAACTTTATTGAGCCATCATTCCAATCAGTAAACTTGATAAACTTACTCTTATCACCAGTTATGTGATTAGAGCCACTATCTATTATCCATAAATTCTCTCTCTTAGCATGAAATGCAGTTTGAAGTTTGAACAATCATGGATTTTTACGACTTTTTCCTTCTTTTTTCCATACTCTCTGTTTCTTTCTTGAGATTGTCAGTATCCCATGTTCCACAACGTTTTGGGGACGGGGATAGGGCGACATGTTATATATATAAATATAAATATATGATTTTTCAATTATATTAATATATTATAGAGAGAGGGGGAAAGAGAGAGATATGTCAATAATTGATACCAACAATACGAATATGTAAATAAATCATGAGAGTAGTAGTATAACAGCTTAGTAAATTTTAATAAAGCATTATAACAGTTGTCTCAAACATGAAAATCCACGATCTATTAATATCCAAAAGTCTCAAACATGTATGTAGAAGTCTCAAACATCAAAATACGATAGTCTATTAAACTATTTGGCTATCAATATACAAAGACTTAAAACCATCTGAGTCACTATATTATTTTGGTAGAAGTGGATCATCCAATGGTATCCACTATGGTCAGTGCCAAATAGTAAACATTTTCAAAGCAAATAAAGTACAATCATACAAGAAATATAATAGTGTATCTTTTTAATTTCAAAACTCAAGAGTGAAAGTTTTCAAGCATAGTATTCTGGCCTGAACTTGGCATGACTCAGAAAATTAAGCAGATGTAACTTCTAATTGTGTATTCCATTGACTATATTTGATTCTCATACATTTGAAATTAGAATAGCTGTTTTGATTCTCATACATTTGAAGTGTTGGTCTGGCATCAGGGACGACCCCTTGGTGTCCCTCGTCCCCAAAATGACTAGTGGACAGGGATGCAGGGTTTTGGGGCAGGGGGCGCATCTTCCATTCTTCTTTTGTTCAGCAAAACTCATGTTACATTGTCTTGCAATATGTCCAACAGTTTGACAATTATAACAGATTACATTGAAAATCTTTAAAGAATAAAAAAAATTCTATTAACAAAGTTAGGTTTCCTTTTGGATGTAACTAAACAATCAATTGCTTTATGACCAAAATAATTGCAATAAAGTTACAACCAACATAAAAATTAGGATAAAACATGTTAACTGCAACTCTTCTTATAGGAGGAAACAATGGATGCCTTTTCTGTGGTTGGACTTTAATGAAATCTTCGTCACTATCCTTTTTACCAAAAGAATTACTTGTGCTAGATGTTTGACCTTTGTCAAAACCCAAACCAGATTTATTTTTGTCTATCGTTTGATAGGCTAACATTTCATCCAACATATTAGAACTCTTCACAAACTTAATTGTTTTTTTTCATATTAACTTTTGAATTATCCAATTTCATTACTTAAAGCTACAACTTCACTTATTAATTTCAAGCATTCTTCAGATTTCAACAAAGTTAGAATAAATTACCTCTTCTCTTCTCTTGTGTAATGTCCCTAATTAATTTAAAGTGAATTAATTGAATTAATTAAGTGGTCCTAAAATTTTATTAATATCATATGTACTTATTTAATTAATTAATAAAATTATAAAATAAAAGAGGATAGAATAATAAAATAATGTTGGCCTGGCCTATTGTAATTTGCTAGACACTTCTTGGAGCCCTTTATAAGGGGCGGCTGGCTATTGTGTTTATCATCGATTAGTAATCTATCTCTTGTGGTATTTGCAATTCTAGTTGGAATTGAGTTTTTGGTGTGCCGTTTCGAAGGTGCAAAATCCTCCCTAGTCTAGCAATTGCAATTTGGGTGATTAGTAGTGTCATGCCCCGTTCGAGAACCCTTGGGAAAAACAATATACAATACAACCACAACAATTTTTTTGTTTTACAAGCATAATTAATTGTATTAGTAACATGAATGCAAGAATAACGCAACCATAGAACACATAAGATGTAATAATGAACGCTAAACTGCCAATGTGAAAAGGTAACATGATTGACATCATCCAAGCAAAGTATAAGTCTAGTGTTCCCATTGGTTTGAAGACCGACAAGTTAAGGTCACTTGCACAAGGACACAAGAGTGCTCAAACAAATATTCCTAAGCCTCATAGCCTGCCTCCGACCTCCTAACCAAGATCGATGATATAGGTGATGGGGTTCACTAACATGCATCAGATGCAAGAACATGTCGTAAAGGAATGTCCCAAGACTATGATAGCATCAAAATGATTGGAAGGATAAAGGGTATCCAAATCTATAATTCATTTTTGCCCAAACCTTGAGGAACATCTCTTTGTCTCATATGCGCTAGGACATATTCGCTATTCTGCTTCAATTATGGATGCACAACAAAATTTAACATATGAGCTACAAAATTTAACACATGCACTATAGAATTTAACATATGCGCTACTAAAATATGCATATGCGCTACTAAAATATGCATATGCACTAAAAGATTTTGCATATGCGCTAATCTGCTTTTTTTGGCCAAAAACTTCACTAGAAATTGTGTTTCTGGAGTTCTAACTCCTAGATAAGGTCAATTAAAGGTCAATTAACTTCTTAGAAGGTACTGGGAGAATACAAAAGGGTCACAAACACTTCGATTAAGGCTAGAGAAGTATGATTACATCAAAATGCTATTACATTTTCCATCGAGATTATTTTTGCCTATTCTACTTGCTAAGTTATCATCATAAACAAGAAATGCATTCAAGACAACCATATGAAATAACAACTACTACTACAAGACATGTAATCCAATGCCATGAACACATGATCAAGCATCATAAGCCATGAGAAGGAAAAGCACAACATAGAATCCCAGGGTATACCAAATACAACACTTATTGAGCTAGAACGGTCAAGTACAATATAAATGCATAAGGTCTACATACTAAACATATTGCCATCATAGTTGCATTACAAGATCTACAAGTCATCTCATAGGCATACATTTCTTCGATACAACATAAGTACATGAGCGACCAATCATCTATCTTATAATGTAGTACATGAAGATGTATACAAAGAATGTCATAATGTCATGATGAAGTTTGCATATATACTGGGACTGATCAAAACCTGTACTCCAGTCCAAAACGGTGGTTGGCCACGCCACCCGACCACGAGGAACCCTTAGGTCCTCTCCCACCGTGCTTCGAAGATAACCATATGGCACATACCACACATGCCAAGCAAACATACAGGGTATACACACGTACAACAATGCAACATCAAGCCATATTTACAAAATACTTGACCACATGAAATCCAGGCATGACAAACATCGTAAACACAAGCCATCTAACTCAAGGGGGCAATACCATACACAATTCAAAGCACGATGGCATACAAATCATGACAAACAGGTTCACACTAAATACAAGGAGGAGCACTCTTACATGTCTAAAAGGGCTACAAGCAAGTTAAAACCATAGCCGCCATTCAAGCAACAACCTCACATCAAATAAACGTAAACTCGCCAAGTAACAAAATGGGTGCATAGTCCAATAATGAGAGTGTCATCGCATAGCTCGACATGGAACAAAATGACCCATCGACTCACCATACCGTGACTCTTGCGACGCATAGCCCGGTAGGGAACAAAATAACCCATCACCTCACCACACCGTGATTCATGCGGTGCTAAGCATCCTGTAGCCAAGGTGGAGAACGAAATGTCCCATTGCCTCACCGCATCGTGACTCATGCATTGGCGGGCCGACAACTCCAGGCCAACACTGTTGGTATTACTCTTTCTTATTTAGTTGTTTTAACCCCATTATTTTATTATTCATTATGTTTTTACTTGATTAACACTCTTCAATGGGCTACCCTAGTGGCCCCTTTGTGCCTCGGTCTCCCCATTGAAAAGCCGCTCCCACAATTGGCTAAACATTTATTCAAGCACACACATGGCATACCATGAGATCTCCCAACACAATAAGCATAAAACATTACCGACATATCCATCGGTAACAACACCATGAATTCCATCCAAAACAAGTTTGGCACATTGCCGGCATAACCCTTGACAACCATATACAGATTCCCATCCAATACAACGAGTGAGTATATACATGAGCAATCCATTTAGACAAGGAGATCTCATAAATGAAACACAATGCCAAGTCGCTGCCCTCATAAGCAAAAATAACCATCACATGAAATCAACATTACAAGAGCCATGCTCATGCACACTTAGGCCACCCGGGATCCACAAGAACCCAACCGAGAAAACATAATGCCCAATCGTAACAAGTGCCCATTGTTTGGCATCCAAAAGCTCACAACATACCCAATCACATACACCACTATAACCATGATTTTTGTAACTAAATGTTGGCTTGTATCACACTAGCATTTTTCGGATTCACAACTGGTAACGCACAATTACAACCATGGAAGGAACCAAATGAACTCAAATTGGAGAGACATATGCCATTCACATACAAAGAATCACAAAATCTCCTATGGAAAGAAATCCAATTAACATTTCCAAAACTCTCAATACAACATCTCATTTACATATGGTTGGAGGTTTGTCCGGATCCGGTTACACACATTCACAAGATGGTAGCCACATTCACCCATTCATTTCCAATGAATTGGCAATAAAAGCCACATCAAAATGATAGCAATTTTTATCAATCAAATAGATATTCACATAGCTTCCTCACTCATCCAAGCACACACAATGAAGAAATTTCTCAAAAATGGATGCATACATGCCTCAGCAAAAATCACTAAAATTTCAAACTTAACAAATCAGAAATTTGGACAAACCCATTGATCCTCAATAGATTTGAACCCCCTCAAAAGCATTCATTTTGCCCATTCAATCACACAAGCAAATTCTGGAAGCATTTTAAAAAACAAAACCCTTGTTTCACAAATTCTTTCAAGAAATAATTAAATCTCAATCAAATCCATTCAAGAATGTTTGCAAGAAGAAGAAATCCTTCTAAGAATGTTTTTCCAATTGAATTCAAGTCATTAAATCAAACATCAACAAATATTATGAAAGAAATTCAAATTTACATGCCCTCGTATGTGAAAACCATAAATAAATGAGAAGTTCAGAATTTCCACACCAATCAAAATGAAATTTTGAGAGGAGTTCGACGTGAGAAGTCTTTTGAGCCAAAACCCACAAAATGATTCCCAACCAAATTCCCTCTACGAGCAAATTTCGAATTCAACCTCAAGGGTTTTCAAGAACTTCATAAAAATTGGGAAGAAAATAATAATAATCATAAAACATGAACTTTCTCCTATAATAAAAGACTCACTATAAAAACATAAAACATATTAAACTTTTAATTTAAAGTCATAAAATAAACTCAAATTAAAATCCTAAAGTCATAAGATTAAAATCACCAATTATAATAAAATATACCAAAGCAGCATTAGTTGGCGACAACCAAATATAATAATAAAATTAGCTGGCGACTTCACCCAATGAACCGATGCACAATCGAACTCTTACGCCAACCCGGGGACATTACAAACATTATAAATCAAACACTTCAGACAAGTCACACACCTCAACACACCAAGCAGGGCTGCCAATTGTTACCACCAGGTAACTGGCTGGCCAAAATAAACAATGTGGCAATTGTCGCCCAACCAGGCATGCCAATTGTGGCTAGGGAAATTAGTTGGCCATATGATTAACTCCGTATTAACCACCGTCGGGGTTAATATATATATATATCTTTTGGGCACGCTCATCCCTGCCAATTCGGGTGAAGTCGATGCCCGGTACGTGTTTTTTTATATAATATTAAATAACGAAGGGGATTGAGACATCGTGTGGGCCTCACAAATGAGTAACTACGATTTCATCCCTCTTAGTAGAAATACATAAGACATGATTAACTACAACTAATATCATAAGCAAAATAATAATAGTCTAACATCAGTAGATACTTGCAAATAACCATCCTCCTGAAATATTATGGCATCTATTGGAAATCACACTGCATATATGATCATTACTAAAGAATCTGAATAATCAACATACCATATTTCACTTATGCTAACATATCATCCAAGTCGGCTATTAACCACAATTATCAAGTAACCATTAATGTAACTGGATACCGTTTCATATACAATGACCATCCTAGCATTGATTCTGTAATCATAAAATGGAAATACAGTAACACTAATATATCGTATGGCAGATATGCTTACCTCATCCTCCACCCAACCAAGGTCTAGAGTTACATTACCTTTGTACGGAGATGGGGTTGAGTTGGCACTACAAGTAGCTACCCTACTAGTCTGCCTATTTGTACAAATTTGTGAAGTCTTTGTTAGAGACAAATTTGCAATAAATTTATCAAGATATTTGCAGATATTGAGATTCAAATGTTGCGAATCACATTGCAGTTGTCGATTAATCTACCGTGGACTCGATAAATGGCAGCATCTGTTTGAACTTTGGATATATCATTTCCATAAATAAGAGATCTGGAGTTCGTTGAATTATATGGTTTTGATTATTAATTGGAGATGAGAAGGAAACAAAGGGCATCACATGTAATTCCAAAATACAGGCATCAAGAGATCCAACATTCGTCGATTTCAAACTTCTGAAGATTAGCAAGGACCAGTGGTAGTTGGTTCACAGTCTATGTTGAGAGCTTCTATATTATTTTATTGGTGAGAAACCTATATTCCCATCTTCAACAGGCAGCGATATGATAAGAGTTTATCACATAAGTCATTACATTTAAATATTGGTGGGGGCAATTAATAGTGTTGTTTATATTGTCGCGAGACTTTACTTTCAACATCAGTGATCCAAGGCACATTCATTCATTGGAATATATATTTGAAGACCGATCTACATAATACCAGCATTGTCTGGCATAGAGCATCACGACGGTTAGACTAAAGGGATCTATCTATTGAAGGCAGTGATATTCTTTGTGCAAGCATATCTGCGCATTGGCAAATCTCTATGATTGCCAATCGATAACATACAGAGGCTGCAATACACCCATTTTGAGCCCTGCGAAGATGCCATAAACAGATCGCATATTGTGGCACTCTCAGACCTGCCAACTTGGGAGGTACCAAACAAACAGTAGCATCCGGATATTCATAGTACATACTATTGAGCAGAGTGATCAGTCATAGCGTGGGAGAATAATCCTCATCAATATTGAAGGTGGTGGTGATTTCCATCCATTGGTTTCTTCATATCAGAGATCAACTTAAGCTGCTCGATTGGATGAACATTCTTGCTTATCAATACATCATCAGAAGCAGGGGTCTGCAACTCAAGTTGGAACATTGCAATATCATTCTGAGATCACATCGTTTTGCATCTGGGCCTTGCAGCGTGTAAGCTATCACGAGGAGGCTTATTGTTGATTATTTTGTATTCGACTGTATAATAATCTCTGATTCTGCTCATACATTGTGTACAATTGTGTTTTGTGTTGAATTTGCCCTTGGCCTCTTTAACTTGAATCTTCAATTGATGATCATTTGATGGCCTTCTTCAAGTTCTTTCTTTAGCGCTTCACTTTCATTCAGTGCAACAATTTTTTGTTTTTTATTCTCCTTCAATCTTTTAATTTCATCTAATGCACATAACTATTCACCTTCAAGGTTTATTTCTCCTTCTTCAGCATCATGCAAAGCATTATTAACTTGATCCGCAGTAGCTGATCCAATAGCCATGAAAAATGTCTCACTCTTTTCAGCATCAGATTTATGCTCATTGCTGTCTTCTGAATTTGTGATCTCTTCTTCTTTAATATACAAAATTTTCTTGTTCTTTGAAGAATTTCTTTGCTTGTACCAAAACTGATTTTTGTTCCTCTTCTTGAAGTCTTCTTTATCGTTTTTGCAATTTCTTCCATGAGGACACTTAGCAGCGAATTGCCCAATCTTTCCGCAATTGAAGCACATAAAAGATAGTTTCCCTTTGTAGTTAATAGAACCCTTATTAAGTTTTCGAATAAGGTTTGCAACTTCTTCATTATTATCACAATCTGATCCAGAACTTACCTTTTTTGCTTTCTTTGTAGCCAATCAGTAGAAGAGATAAGATTCAGATCCTTAACCAATTAAATTTTTTGACGAACTTAACAAAACTTGAAACTGAAACTGAAAGGAATGCAACCACCCAGTGAAGCAAATGCACAAGAAATACGTTTGCAGCCATTGTTCCATCATCTTCTGAGATACAATCAGAACATATCAAAGGTAAATACAACATTATTTTCGCTGTACATCTAATGTTTATTATGTTATTGTTCATCATTAATCTGAAAAACAAAGGTATTTGTGAGACTGTAAATCAAGGAAATATTCAGAAATCTCAAACCTGATTTATGTGTTTGTTTTCCATCATGAATTAAATCAGACTAGGGTTTCTGTAGATTTCATTTTAATTCATCTCATTAGTTTTTCTAATTTTGTACCTCAACATCAATGGCAGTTCTCATTTCTATATCTGCATTTGACATCAATCACAAATTTTTTAACAGAGCTTGAAAACAAGGAAAGATAAGTGAACTAGGAGAAAAACAAGGAGCATCTTTTATAAAGATGAAAAAAACCTAAAATAGATATTGTGCATGATTTGGGTGCTTAAACTTGCCCATGCGAATCAATGTATAGATTTGAAAGCTTTCAAGTTTATTTCATTTTTTGGGCATGCTTATATATTGGGTGCTTATATATTTGTAGGGGTTGTGCTACTAGAATCTCTCCATGGATCTTTGATGCTGCTAAGAGGAGTGAATACTTTGAATGTATTGCAACTGAGTTTGTGTTGCTGAATAACATGTTGAAGCTTCTTTTGCTTTTGAGTTTTTTTCTTTTCCCCAAACGGGTTTTCCCAGGATAGTTTTGTGATAGTTGTATTATTTCTATTTGCATGTTGTTACATGTGAATTATTTTTAATTGTTGATTCATGTACTATATAGCTCTACTCTTTGAAGCTTAGTTTGGAAGTTGTTATCATATTATCACATTTCCTTTCATTTTTTATTAGTTTGGGCAACTTGTGAGATCTCTGGATAGGGAAAAAGATTTTTGATATTAATATGTAAAAAGTGGCCAACATACAAAGAGCTTGCAAACAGGGAAAGATACGTGAACCACGAGAAAAACAAAGAGCATCTTTTATAAAGATGAAAAAAGTCCAAAATAGATTTTATGCATGATTTGGGTGCTTTAACTTTCCCATGCAAATCAATGCATGGATTTGAAAGCTTTTAAGTTTATTTTGTTTTTCGGCATGGTTATATATTAGGTGCTTACGATGGACAACAAGGATATATATTAGTTTTGTAGGGTTATGCTTCTAGAATCTCTCCACGGATTGTTGATGCTGCTAAGAGGAGTGAATACTTTGAATGTATTGTAACTGAGTTTTTGTTGCTGAATAATACGTTGAAAAGCTTCTTTTGGTGTTGGTTTTTTTTTAATTTCCCCAAATGGGTTCTCCCAAGGTAATTTTTGTGATAGTTGAATTATATCTATTTGCATGTTATTACATGTGTGTTTTTTTGGAATTGTTTGATTCATGTACTATATAGCTCTACTCTTTGAAGTTTAATGTAGAAGTTGCTTCGATGTTATTCCATTTTCTTTCATTTCGTATTAGAGTTTGGCCAACTTGTGAGATCTTTGGATAGGGAAAAATATTTTTGAGTGAGAGTTGTGCATACGGAGGATCATATTTTAGGAAACATAGGCAAGCAGATCAAGGTTGGAAATGGATAGATTTAATGCAACAAATTTTGAGATGTGGAATCTTAAATGGAAGAATTTTATATAGATCATGATCTATGGGCTGCAGCCTCAGGTTAGAAACTTTGCAATGTTTGTTGATGAATGTATAATGTTGGATAAACAAGAAAGAAACCTAATTAGGCTTTGCTTGGAAGATTTAGTGCTTCTAAAAGTTTCAAGAGAAGCCACCATAGAATCCTTTTGGAAGAAATTAGGAATTTCGTATCAGGCCTAATCCTTGGTGAACAAGCTCTTTCTCTGCATGAAATTTTATTCCTTGAAGATTAGTGACAATGGCTTAGTTTTTGAACATGTGAATGTTTTTAACACTATTGCTACCTAATTAAATTCCATAGGTGTATAGATGGACGATGAAGAATAATGTATTACATTGATTTGTTCAATATTGGATTCATTGGGAAATTTGGTGATGGAAATTGGAAGTATTGTGACAAAACTCATGCTTGAAGAAGTGGTACATGCTCTTTTCTCAAAAGGAATAAGGCAAAAAACCTTAGATCTTGTCAACAATGCTTTGGTTGTTTGCAAACGATTTGAGGAAAAAGAAAAAAGGCAAGAACAAACAAAAGGATAAAAAATCTAAATCAAGAGGTAGGTCTAAAGTCCCTTTGAAGGTCCAAAGTAAATATAGGAATTGTGGTAAAACATGCCACATTATAAAAGACTACATGGGGACCAAGAAAACGATCAAGATATTGAGTCAAATTCTAAGACTTCTCAAGATGATGTGGGAGATGCATTTCATGCAGCATTGTCAATGCATGCTTTTGAGGTTGCATGGATGATCAATTCTAGAGATTTTGCCCATATGACTCCCCACAAGGAGTGTTTTTTTTGAATATGAGAGCATTGATGGTTTAAACTTTAAGGGTCTTTCTGGGTTGATGATACAATCCTCCATATTGTTGGCCATAATAGAGTCAAAATCAGATTTTTTGATGGGTAGGACTGAAGGAATCTCTTGAGTATTGCATGTCCCTGGTTACAAACATAAGAATGATGGCTGGCAGATAACTTGAAGGGCAATGTCTTTGGAAGTTGTGGACAAGGGAGTGTAGGTATTGCAAGGGAGACACCTAGTGTTATGGGATTGTAGGGGAGAAAGAAGTCCACGTCCACGAAAGCAATACTGTTACAAGACCTCTCGGAGAAATAGATTATAGATTTGGCTTCCTCTCAAAAAATTATGAAATTTCAAAAATAGGGTATCATTTTGAGTTCATATGAAGAAGCTATGGCTTCAAAAGTTATGGGCTAGACATGAAGGTATCGCCTAATGACACTTACGTGAAAAAATATCACCTAGGAGATACTTCATATCTTTGGAAGTGGAGTTTGGTTTCCATGCTCTTTCTTTTAAGAGCAAGTTGCCTATTGAAAAGACTATGTTGTGGCATGAGTGTTTGAGCCACATTGGAGAAAAAAGTCTTCAAATTTTGAAAAATAAAAATTTGGTAGAAGGTTTGGCTGATTGTTCTCTTGATTTTGACTTTAGTGAACATTGTATTTATGTAAAGTGAATTTGTGTTTTTTTACTCTAGCTTTGCTAAATCAGTAAAGATGTTGGACTTTATTCATTATGATGATTTCTCTTAGAAGGCATAGGTTGGTTTTTTAAGGCATATGAGGTTTTCATCAATTATTTGAGTGGGTTTAAAACTCTTGTAGAGAAATAGACAAGAAGGAAGATCAAAGTGTTGATAAAAAGCAATAACGGACAATATTATTCAATGGAGTTTGATAGATTCAACAATGGAATTGCGCGATATAAGAGAACTCCATACATCCCTCTATAGGAAGGATTTGTAGATAGAATGAACAAAATTTTGATGGAAAGGGATAAAGCCTAAGAGTATGCTCGATGGAGTTAGATTGGAGAAGAAAATCTAGATAGAAGTGGATAGCACCTTGTGTTATCTAATTAACAAATCTCCTATTCCAATGCTTGTGGAGGAACATGAGATTTGGACAAACAAAAATCCCTCACTTTAGCTTGTTTGAGCTCTTGGTCGTGAGACATATGATCATGTGCCTAAGGAGAAGTGGTCTAAGTTGGATTACAAAGCTATCAAATTTTCATTAGCTATAGTAAAGGTGTGAAAGCATACAAGTTTTGGAATCTTGTGATTGGCAAGACAATGCATGATCAAAATGACATATGATCATGTGCTTAAGGAGAAGTGGTCTAAGTTGGATTACAAAGCTATCAAATGTATTTTCATTAGCTACAGTAAAGGTGTGAAAGCATACAAGTTTTGGAATATTGTGATTGGTAAGACCATGCATGATCAAAATGTGATCCTTAGGGAGATCAAACTTCATCTTATAGTTGAGCAGCTACAACCAAAGACTGAGGACGTTGCACTTGAGGTTGAACTAGAGGTCTAAGATGGATTGAAAGATGATAATAGTGTTAGGAACTTAGAGGAGAAGAACCTCTACCTCAACTTGTGAGGAGGTCTACTCAACAAAGGAGCAACTAGAAAGGTATAGCCTGCTTGATTTTAGTTGTACTTTTTGTTTCATTAACTAACTTAAATGAGCCTAGAACTATGTTGGAGGCAATGGGGAAGAACAATAGTGAATCCTAGCAGATGACAATGGTTGAAGAAATTGTAGCATTGAAGAAAACCACATGGGACCTAGTATAGTTGTTGAAGGAAAGGAAACTTGTTGGTTGTAAATGGGGGTCTTCAAGAAGAAATATTGCATTGAGGGAAAAGTTGAAAAATATAAAGCAAGGTTGGTTGCTAAGGGGATCTCCGAGTTTAAGAATAAATTTTGATGAAATCTTTTTCACTAGTTGCAAAGCTTACATGCATTAGATACTCATTATCAATTTCCATGTCATTTAACTTTGATATTGAGTAGATGGATGCTCATAAAACTTTCTTGTATGGTGACTTGATGAAGAAATCTACTTAACACAACCAACACTACATGGTAAAGGATGAGAAATCATTGTTTTGTAAGTTAAAGAAACGTCTTTATGGTCTCAAACAATCTCCCACAATGTGGTATCAAAAGTTTGATTCTTATGTCTTGAAGTTGAGGTTTGTAAGGTTAAAATTAGATCACTATGTTTATTGCAAAGAAGGATGGTGATTGTTTCATTATTTTCACTTTGTATGTTGATGAAATCCTTTTTTTGATGATAATAAAGGTATGATTAAGGATTTGAAATCTTGGCTCTCATCATGGTTTGAAATGAATAATTTGTGAGCAGCCAAGTTTATCTTAGCAATGAAGATCAAATGGGATAGAACTGACAGAAAACTTTGGTTGAATTAGAGGAAGTATGTTGATTCTATTTTGTAGAATTTCAACATGGTGGATTGCAAACTAGTGAGTGTTCTTATTTTTGTGTGAACAAAGCTCTCAGTTGATTGGTGTCCCTTAACATTTAACAAAATGGAGGACATGGCTCATGTTCCTTACCTGATGTATGCTATGGTTTGTACCAGACAAGACATTAGTCAAGCAGCTGGACTCTTGAGCTGGTTCATGGCTAAAACTTAGAAGGATCATCAAGTAGCAGGGAAGGGAGTCTTTATATTTTCGAAGGGTACTTCCAAATACTCTATATGTCATAAAGGGAGATAATTAGTGTGGGCCCATTGTAGTGTTGATGTTATTAATTTCTTACAGCACGTATTTGAGATTCAAGGGTTTGTGTACTCAGATTGGGTAGGGAATGTTGGCAGAAAAAAGTTGACTAGTGGCTGTGTTTAACTTGTTCAATGGTGTGATTGATCAGATGAGCAACTGATACTATGGTTGCTTTTTCCGCTAGAGGTAGAGTACGTGATAGCTACTCATGCTTATAAATAATTAAAATAAGTAGAATGGATTAAGATATCGTATTCAGATGTTGGGCTAAGATAGGGAGTATCAAAAATTAAATGTGATGGTCAGAGTGCCATTAGCTTGGCAAAAACCAACTATTCATGCATAGATGTTCAAAATTGTTTTGTTTGTGACACGGTGGAAGATGGAGGAGACGTCTATCCACCCATATATTTAGCACATCATACAAAGGAGACACTTAGCTTTTTTTTTTAATTCCTTCATATGATGTGCTAAACATATGGCGGGATAGCCATGGGCGAAGATGGAGGGTGATGTTTGAAAAAGTTGACACTTTGGTGAATGTTGTTGATGCCTTCTTGACAAAGCCTTGAGCACAAAGAAGCTGATGGTGGAGTGACTCTATAGACCTCATGACGCTTAGTAGATAGTTCATGGATTATTGGTGATCCGCTTTTGCTCATGCAGGGTATAGAAGCGAGAGAATGTTGGGATTAAGTGTCATAGACCTTGCAAATTATTAAGTTAATTTGATTATTCTACCCACTTGTTGGGACATTTCACTTGGTGTGGCACATGTCACTAGTAGTTGTGATTTAGATAACTTTGTGATTAGCACTTAATGTCAAATGTGTTAGTTGAACTTGCTGACCTTGCTACACTTACACTCCTAGAACCCTCAGTGGCAGCCATATTGACGGGGATGTTTCCTACTCATCCACGCGTCTTTGAAATGTCTTCTATAGGGGATGTGGGTATTTTGGGAAGGGGACACGTCCCACCAGTATCATATTTTTTTCTTCTTGAAAGGGTTTTCTCAGTGTGATTTCTGTCAACTGTATTATTTCTATTTGCATGTAACTGCATCTGCGGTGTATCTTTCTAGAATAGTTTGATTCATGTACTATTTAGCACTACTCTCCTCTGAAGTTTAGTTTGGAAGTTATCTTACTTCCTTTCAGAATGACATAGTGGCAGCTTACTGCCTTCAATTCCTCCACAAGCAGTTTTAAGGAACTGATGTGAACATCAATTTGACAAAGTTGATTCATCATAAGATTGGACCACTTTAGTAAAGGAAGCGAACGTCAAAGATGACTTTCTCTTGTTGGACATAAAACTGGTCGAGGCAGATGGAAAATTGACCACATCAATAGATACATCTATAACTACTCTGGACTTCCAAAATATTTATGATGTTCACAGGTGTGTTGAGTGTTGTTGGAACCAGCCATTTCTTTCTTGCATGTTTCTTTTGTGTCCATGACCTCATGGAATGAATTTTAGACATTTATAATACTGGTCAACTACTTTCAGGTTAAGTACAATTAAATTATTTACATATATTTTAATTTTGGTGTCAGTACATACTACATATTGATATATTGCCATTAATTTTTTATTTTTGGAAATTGCAAAATATAACTTATTTGTCAAAGTTCTGCATCTTAGGAATTTTCAATTTTTGAATTTTGGTTTTGAGTTTTGAGTTGAGCATTGACTTGACTTGGAGATTTTGTTTTTCATAGTTTGCGTCTGGTTACTGCTGTTGTTGCTTCTAGCTTATTTTCTCTAATTATTTTTTGGCTTCAATTATGCTTTTGAAGACTAGTTTTATAGTTTTCTACAGCTGTTTTTTTAACAAATACATATCAAGTTGATGAAAATACCAAGCAGTTCCATGGATTCCATCAAAATCATATTTACTTCTACAGCAATACTTCTAAATTCATACGTGCCCTTTGTAGGGTAATTAGCAGTCTCTTATATTGTCAAATGGAAATGAATTTTATTGCATTTCAGTACAAGCAGAATCATCTTAATATTTCATAGAAGATATGGGAATGATGTCAGTGTTTGAAACTTCCAAACTGGCATATAGTAATCAATATCTGTTTGATCGATTATTTGTATCTCTAAATTTGTGTGTTAGGAAACTCTCAAACTTCCACTGTTTTTTGCTATTTCAAATATTTAATTATTTTCTTCTATTTCAGAGACCACAGTAAAAGCCATTGAAGAAACTTTTAAGGAATTTACAGCAAAAGAAGACGTTGCCATTGTGCTAATTAGTCAATATGTAAGTAAGATGACACTCTATTATTGTTTGGTTATCAATTCTTTCATTTTCATTTTTGTGTGTTTCTAAAAGAAATACAAAAATATAATTCATTTCTGCTTCATAGCAATCGTTGCCTCTAAGCAACAAATTTTCCTCTAGATTATTATTTCAAAGTTCTACTGAATATTTCCGCCCTTACACATAGAAATGGAAGTCTGGAAAGGTTCTTGATAGAAGAGAATAACGTTCTTTTGCTCTCCTGAGGGAATTATACACACATCACAGTGGCTTTGCGTAGTCAAACTAATGATGTAATGCAACTAGTGAGGAAATTTTTGATAACTTTGCAGCCTGCGTATGATCACTCGGAAATATGTACACTCACAGGAGCAACATCTGTATTTCTTGAAAAAGGGTGTTTTTGATCTTGTTTCCTTGATGCATATTCCAAAGCTTAAATTGTTTGATCCAATCAGATTTTGCTACACAGATTTAATACACCACACATCTATTGGCATTGAAACTTGTGAATAGTCTACATGATTCTGATTTCTGTCTGATTGGATGTTAGAATGTGTCTATAAGTTTAAAAGAACTTGTGAATAACCATTCAAGATTATGCTATTTTTCTCTCATAAACAGCCAATACAATTTTGTCATAGATGCAATTTGAGTTTGGAATGCAAGTGACACAGTTTTTGGTGCTGAAATTTAGTATGACCAAGGAAACCCTATCGCTGGACTTGCAGAAGGGTGAATAAAAGAAAAAGAAAAAATATATTTTTGATCTATAGAAGGTTATTTTATTATTAATAATGAAGTCATTACATTTGAGATATATCTTTTCACCATGATGCCGGTTCGAGTTCGAATTCGGGTTCGAGTTTGAAGAACCGGTTTGCCGGTACGGCAAAATTTTGAGAAGGGGTTTGGGTTCGGGTTCAGGTTCGTTAGTACAAAAATATGTAAATTATATGTATATATATATATATATATATATATTTTGATATTTATGCAGCCTTGAAGTATGAGTTAAGATTAGAATGTCCCATAGTATCATAAGAAACACCATAAACAACCAGCAATAAAAACACTAAAAGCACTAACAAATAAAAACATTTAAACAATAAAAACACTTGTAAATTTGTAATCATCATAGTTGCACGGGGACGGGGGTACTTGGGTACTTTGGGTATGGGTACGGGTACGGCTATTTTTCAAAATAGGGGACGGGGGTACGTGGGTACGTCAAATTTTTTTTTATAATATAATTTTTATATTTTATAGAAAATCTGAAAATATGAGTCATGACATTTGAGTTTT
>MU226547.1:3705901-3716403 GCA_018584345.1 Thuja plicata | reverse complement strand
AGTTCAAGTATCATTGTTTGAAGTTCAACTAATGGATTAATAATTTATTGATATTCTTCTTCTTCATCATCATCATCATCTTCTATATGGAGCCTAATAAGACTCGAAGGTTAATTTTTCCCCACTTTTATTGGCACAATTTCCACCCCAAATTATTAAATGAGGGTTTGGGGGCAAAGCCCCCAAGACGGGGTCAAGGGGCAGCGCCCCTTGTTCATATTTTTCATCGGGCCCAAGTTCGGCGATGTAAAAAATTTGGGTTGTGGATGTCAAATTTATAAATTTTGCCAAAAAAACGTCTTAAACTCCTTCCACTGGCGAAAATTCGGCAAAGTTCGTTCCAAGTTGGCCGTTTTCCGGCAAGTTCGCTTGGGTCCGAATTGATTGCTGGGTGGTTCAAACTTGGTCCCTGTGGACCGGATCCATACCGAACCCACAGGCGGACAAAACCCAAACCACAAACTAGTTCGAACTTATCCTGGTCCGGGGGGGGTCCAGGGGCGAACCTGGTATCTTAGCTTTTCACAGCACCACCCCTAAATCTACACTTACTACCTGATAGTACCAAAAATTTGACCACCTGGTAATACAACAGCAACCCATGTACACATAGCTGGGAGCCATTACAATACCAAAAAGCTCCCAAAACAGACCTTCATCACACACTATTTCACAACAAAATTCCACATGTTCGACCAACTACCTATCTACATATTCAACCAGACATAAATTTTTCAGGAAAAGGGGTGGCTGGAAGCAAGAGGAGCGATGAACCGCCCACTTCACCCGTAACACCACCACTCGACGTTTCACAACCCACGCAACCGCCTCCTTAGAGCCTCCTGCGAACAGGAGAAGCTACACCAGCGCCGTCTGTCCTAGCTAGGACATCCTCACCATCAAACCCAACTCCACGCCCATGAGCATGACCTTTGTAGGGTTCACGACTTCTGTGCCTTGGTCTTCCTTGCCCACCTCCGCTATAGTTCGGGCTTTGAGCACCACTTGCACCACCACCTCCGCAGCCCTATGTGGCCCTTCACCTCTCCTTCCTTTGGAGCTCCATTTCCTCCCAAAACCCTATTAGCTTTAGCCGGAAAAGGTCAGGATTCATCTACCTCCTGGGAGCCCAACAGCCAGTTCGAACTTCCAGTCGTAGACAAAGTCTACTAACAGAGCCCAAGCCTTCCTCGCTTCATTCTTCCTCTTGACAAAATCCCCCAAACCCCTATGGAAAAGAAATGGGTGCATCAAAAGCCGAAACCCAGGCATTCCAAGCCAGTCTCCATGCACCGCGACAAACCCTCGTCCAGGCACCGCGAAGTTCAGAATTTTGTTGAGCCCTATCCTCCACTCTAGCAATACACATCTCTCCACAATGCGCTTCACTTCTTACGTTGACCCAAAGTGGAGAACCCAGGCACAAAACAACACGGCAATGTTTGTGTTTGTCCTCCACTGAAAACGTGATACAACATACTCCACCCCCAACAAGGACCAGATGATATTGATGAAGAGAGGGTGAGTTGAAGAAAAAACATTCTTCAACCGTTCCTCTGTCACCGGCCCCTTGAACGCCATCTACTGTTTCAGGGCATTGAAAGCAAAATTTGCTTCCATCGCACTACTCTTCCTCACCTCTGCACACAACCCTTTCTTTCCCACTTCCCAAACACAATATGCGGTGGAAATACTTCGGATGGGATGTATATCATTCCTCACATTGAATGCACACTCTGAAGAATGTGCGAAATCAATGTGAATAAATTCACTTGCCCCACCTTCCTTTTTATTCAATACACTTGCCGTCCGTCATCGTCCTTCGATGCATCCATCCACCCAAAGCATCACATCAAAATCTTTCCGTCTGATCGCCCTGACATCACCTAATTACTACCCGCTCTGTCATAGCCATGTCGGCTGCCAATATGGACAAAGAGGCCGCCACCAAGTTCCCTTCTCTGTAGACATGGGAAATTTTGCAATTTTGAAAAAAAGATAATTTTTTCCTTATTACATCAACCACCTTCTGTATCCGCCAAGCATGTACATTTCCTGTCGCAATGGCATTTACATTTATTTGCGAGTCCCCTTCCAGGTGCAGCTTACCAATCTGTAGTTTTTGTGCCAATTCTACCCCCAACAGAGCCGCCTGAACCTCAGCTTCATTGTTTGTACCCACTCCTAACCACTTCCTCTCCGTAGCTATAATACGACCATTTGAATCTCTGGCCACACACCCCGCACCTGATGGCCCTGGGTTACCCCGAGCAGCTCCATCGAAGTTAATTTTAATCCAACCTGTCTCCGGAACTTCCCATTGCACTGCATCTCTACTAATCTTATGAAGATCAACCTTCATGCACCCATTAATGGGCAAGAAAAAAATATTTTACTATGCATTCTTGTTCCAGACATTGTAGGAGGGAAGTGAAATGGATCTGTCAGTAATGCATGTTGTACTGTAGACTGGTGGATTTTGGCCACAGTACATTCAGGCAGAAAACTCATGCAATGATAATGAAATAAAATTTAAATATTAATAATGGATATGGACTATTATTTATGCAAAAAGAGGCAAATTTTGAAGTCACAAAATTGATATACCGTAGATAATGGTTAAATGAAAATCCTGGCAAATGGTAAAAAAATCTCAGTCAGAGCCTAGTACCCCATAATTTTATAGATTTATCATGTTACAAAAAGTACTTTTGAGTCATCAATTCGTTATGTGCATGTAGTGTTATGGCATGTTGATGGATTCATCTAAAGAGCTTTCACAGATGCAATGAGAAATAAAATGGTCATTAATTAGTTTGGTCTTTAGATGTGGGATAAATTTTGATAATCATGACATCTTTGCTCTTGATTTCAGGATGACTGATTGGAAGAAAAGGTTTGCTCATAAATCCTATTAGATGAGGGGTAGAATACAAATAATTTGTGCTTGTGCAATAAAATGGTATGCAATGCAAGAATATATCTGCATTGAATTGATATATTAATGTCAACAATATATGCTGTTAGCTATGCTTACATTGATTTGCTAGTCATTATAGCAGTCTTATTTAACATGCATCTCCTATCCCATGTTACAGCGTTGAGTCATTTAACATACACCCATTGGGCACAGTATTTTATTACTATGTAAATTTAAGTTCAACCACTGGAAGGAATTCCCATGAGGTGATTTTGCAAGAGTCACAAGTCTTCACTCTTAAGCCATAATTACATTTGATCACTAAGAAATTAACTTTCTATAATAGAAGTAAATTTTGTACCATTACTTTTTTTTTATGAAGCAAAGATACTTTCTTCTTTGGTTCTGAATAAAAATGATCGCTTCTGCAAGAATTTAGAGCTACACTTCGAAGTGTGAGATGGAATGACAGGGGCTTTGTTGTTTGATCTTCTTTTAATATAATCATTATTAGCATTCGTTAGTAACAATGGGCTATATGGTTGTAGTGTATTTGTGTTACGTACTGCCTAACATGTATTGTATGATGTGTTCTAGGTTGCAAACATGATTCGTTTCGTTGTAGATAGCTACAATAAACCAGTGCCAGCTATTCTGGAAATTCCGTCAAAGGATCATCCTTATGACCCCACCCATGACTCAGTTTTGTCACGAGTGAAGTACTTATTCACCAGTGATTCATCATCATCCGAGAGGCGATGAACCCTGTTTTATATTGGTCTGCCCCCTTTGACAGATCATTTTTTCTTGTGGAATATTTTATATTGTTAAAGAGCAATAACCTGAAGCACATGGTTGTCTTTTATATAACCTCTTCAATATATTTTTGAGAGTAATTGATCAGCGTAGATAATTTATAATAAATGGTAACTCCTGGATAAATTGCAGGCAATTAGATGTGGTGGTATGTCCACTTGATGGGTTTTAATTGTAAAATTTTTATCATCGAGGGTTTTCAGATTTCTGTAAAATGATTACCCGTATGCATAGAGGATTATAATAAAATGATGGATTATTCTTCCGAGTTCCTGCATTTTTTTGTATCTTTTGTCATAATTTGTTCAAATGTCTTCCATTTCTGAAAATGAATGCAAGTGAAGAGGCTCATATACTTAAACACTCAAACATGTGAACAAACCCATATACCTAAACAATTGTAATTACCTGCATTGTAATTTTGAAATCGAGCTTTCTTACTATTTATACATATACATAATTATGTATACATATACATAAGTTTGTATACATATACATAAATATGTATACATATACATATATCTGGATACATATGTACAATTGTGTTTCTGTATACAGAATTTTGTATTAGCATCTCCATATGCCTAAACACTTGCAATTACCTACACTGTAATTTTGTAATTGACATTTCTTACATAAATATGGATTCATATGCATAATTTTGTATGCATATGCATAATTTTGTATACATATGAAAGATGAATGGTTGGGGCAAATGTCGGTTCATTTGGGAGCCCTACAAAATACTGTTTTCAGAACTTTATTTGCCATTTTCCCCGCCAAAACTCTTCTCCCCCCTTCCCCTTTCATCTCAGCTCTTCATCTTAGCTCTGTAACTGTTTGTGCTTTGCTTTGCAACCTCCAGTTAACGTTGTGCCCATCAAGCATGCTTCCATTATTGTATGTATAGTGATGGAGTTAAACAATGATTGTTTAAATGTATTCCATTTCCTTCAATGTTTATTATTTTGGAAATGTCGTCGAGGGTTTCAGTTTGTTGTTAAATGATTATTTTGTGTAACTCGAGTGTTCTGATGCAGGTTAACTTACATTCATGGCACACTTAACATAAGTAGCATATACAATCCCCAATTAAGAAATAAATCATTGTGATAAGAACCAAGAAACAAACAGTGGTTGTGACAATCAACATAATGTGCAGACTGAGCCCGTAGTTGAAAATGTTGAATCTGTAACTCAGGAAAATCCAAGAGGAAAATGGACCAAACTTGACATGAGAAAGGAAATTGCCTTAGTAGAGGATAAGGGGATTTCAATTAGAGCTGCGCCAATCAAATGTGGTCATGGTTGACATGGGTTTCAACAACATCTGTTAGGGGCCACGTACCATTTTATCTGAACATGAGGAGAATGAAAATGTGGGATGGTGCAAGGATATAGAAAATATGGGGCACAGTCTGCTGGCCAGTCAACTACAAACAATTGTTGCCCAAATTGTTGCGGATAGGCCAAATCCACTCAAGAATGGTATGTCAGGGAAATCATGGTGGGCTGGTTTTCATCGTAGGCACCTTGATTTGGCAATGATAATAGCTGAAGAAGTTGACACTGACCGAGAAATTATGCTACAACCTTCTGTTGTGTCCTCGTTCTATGACAACTTGGAGAATATCTACGATTTGAATAACTATGGAAGTAGTAGAATTTGGAATTGTGATGAGTCCGATGTTCAAGCTAGCAGGAACAATAGAATGAGAGTGATTGCTAGATTGGGGTAGAGATGTGTACCGCACTTGATGTCAAAAAGTAGAGAGTGGATCACAGTTTTGGCTTGTGTTAGTGCAAGTGGAATGACTATTCCCAGATTTTACTTATTCGAAGCAAAGAGTTACATCAGAAATTACATTCAAAATTGTGACGCTAGTGCATGCATGGATGACAAAGGAATTGAATCTTAACTGGTTACAACATTTTGCAAGATCTATTCCCGGAGGGGTTTCACCTAGTAATAGGACACTTCTTATATTTTAAGATCATGGAAGCCATGTGGCGTACCAAACAATAGAAGGAGCCAAGTGCTTAGGAATTGACTTCCTAACATTGCCTGCTCATACCAGCCATAGACTACAACCATTGGATGTCAGTGTTTTCTCTCCTTTCAAGGATTCCTTCAAAAAACAAAGAACTACATGGATGTCGAATAACCCCCACATTGAAATTGGCAGAGAAGAATTGGAAACTTTTACAAGTCGTGCATTCAAGGAAGCATTAACAATAGGAAACATTATGAGTGGGTTCCGTAGGATTGGTATTTGGCCATTTAATAGGACTACCTTGCAAAACGATATGAGGCCAAGTCAGGCATTTGACGTTGAAGATGAAATGCAAGAAGTTGGAAGTGAGGCTGATACAGTCACATTGGAGACTGAACCATAACACATTACATCAGAGGCCTTCATGCGTTTCGTAGGGTTCAGTGAAGAAGCAATTGACATGTTTATCGAAGAGTACCCACGGAATGTAGACAATGCAAAGGGTTTAGGTGAAGGTGTGAGTGATCCACCACAAAAAAACCAATTTGACATCCCCGTTGTGCAAGTTACAACAAATGATGCTACTGAAACAACATCAGAAGGCCTACGTCTACCTACACAAGCTATCCAACCAGTGTGGGTTGCAGTAGCAGAAAATGATGCAGGAGTTAATACAGAAATGTTGTCACCCTTTCCATGCCATCCCCTCCCCAAAGTGATCCGACATATGTTATCCATTACTTCACAAACGCAAGGGATTGGGATGATGAGAATGGTGGGGATTTAGAAGATGAAAATGATATGAGTGATGAAGAAGCCGACTTTGTGTTGTGCACCTAAGAGGATGGGCATCAAGTCTCATCATCAAAAAGCTAGTTCTTGAGACTTCCAGTGCAATAGGTGACTTCAAGGGGAGGTCGATCAGGAGTTCTTCTATTGAGTAGACAGTCCCAAATTCTTACGTCAGATGAGTACGTTGACATGCTGAATGCCCAAGAGGCAGAAAGGCAGAGGAATGAGGAGTTACAAAAATGTAAGAAGCAACAAATGATGGAGAGGAATGCAGAACATCAAGAAGACCAAATAGAAAGGGAAACAATGAGGGTAGCGAAACATAACAAATACTGAACGAGAACGCAAAGCAGCTGCACAAAGATATCAAAACAAGCACAAAAAGCTGCACAAAGGAGGTTGGAAGAGGAGCCAAGAAAACCCATTGTAGATAATATGATGAATATCTACAGCCCACTATATGAAGCTGTCAGTGGCTTTCCAATTGGGAGTGCACCAATGAACATGAAACTCACTTCAGATGCCAAACAAGCATTTCTTGTTCGTATTGCAAGATGCCTAGATAAAATATGATTATGGTAATAAGAGTTTATCATTTTTATAGAAGAAAACAGTGATATGATTATAATGTGTTAATGCCACTGCTACTATAATTCACTTCTAACATTCAGTAGACGAATGTAAATTTTGTGCGATATTATATATTTATAAAATATAATGTTGCTGCAGCTATTACATTTGGAACTTTGTATTCTGATTCCAGATTTATGTTATGAATGTTTAAGATGAAAGGTTGTTATCTTCTACTCTTGTTTAATAGGTTGCTGGAATCAAATGTATATCAACAAATGTATAAAACATATTTCTTGATTAATGATAACTCAATCAAATGTACGCATAATTGAATAAATATGATAACCCTGACATAACACACACACACACACACACACACACACACACACACACACACACACACACTTGAATAAAATAGTAATTGAATTTAAATGAGACCTACTTTATTAAAGTGCTTTACTTAAATAATTGAATTGAACATGCAAATCACTAAAGTAATAAAACAAGAAAACTCAATTCTAAAAACAAAGTTTAGTCTACTAGGTCATTGCCAAAGTAAATCCAATATGTATCCTTGAATCGTGCAAAACATGTGTCATGCATAAACCTAATCATCATATCAGAATATAGTATATCCAATTGCATTAAACCCACAATTATAAATAAAAATACAAAATAGGAAAATTATTAGATAACCATATTTCTCCAAATAGTAGGTGTGTTGACAAACACAACTTTATTGTATCATCGAAGATTATTGCATCCGGTTCAACTCTCATACATATCCCATACTTGCAAAAAAATAGTAACAATTGGGGGTAGCGTATCGTTGTAACATCAAATCATCCTTACAAAATTGCATACACAACAAATGCTATCTCATTTTAAATAGTCATCAAAATAATCAGGTTGCTAATTAACATGAAAATCAATGATGTTGTGCAGGTCCACATGATTTACAAACGTTTGGCACCTTCTTGGAGTCAAATTTTTCTGCAATATTATTGTGGTACATCTTCTATCTTGTATAACTAATATGAGATTTCAGCAAGGTTGACCAAAGTTTGTAAATCACGTGGATACACCAATACAAGTTATCACATTTTATAACTCAACAAAGTAATAATTGAAGTGAAATTTAACCTATTTCACTTTGTCAACCACAATAGACAAACTATTTTTTTTTTTGGTATTGAATTGTGATGGACAAAGGTAACTTAATGCGAATAGCATTGACACACCATAATTCAACCCCAAGAGGTCTCTAAGTAATGTTCCATGTGTTAAAAAACATGAAAATCAGATGCAAATTCTGTTTTATAAATTCATCTACATGTGCAATCTAAATGGATTCATTTATGAATGTTGAATATCAAATTTGAATATTGGTGAGAAACACTCAGTCATTTCATACTTAATTAGGAGATGTGCAACAATTAGGAGATGTGCAACACAAGATGAATTGTTATTGCTTGCAGACATTTGGTCATTTCATACTTGTATATCCTATTTAATTCTTATTTGTGTGGACACACACACACACAAAAAAAAAAAAAAAAAAAAAACTATATATACATGTGTGTCTCCATGATTGTATATGTATATACACATAATTAATTAAATAAAACACATTTTCAAATATGTAAAGTACCTATAATAAAGTGCTTAAGTGTATGTGCCCGTTCATGACTCCTTAATCACGTTAGGAATTGGGAGCCACATATTCATAATTATAAATAATTTTGCATACATATTCATAATTATGCAAGCATACATTAAACCAATACAATCAATAAACTTTATCATTAAAATTTTGCTTATTTTGACTGAATCAAAATTTAACTTTTGTATTAATGGTTATATCAAAATGTTGTACCCATGTTTGCACAATTACAATACAGAATATAATTTTGCATTCAAGTAGACCATCTCCCCATATGAAGGGATATCACCCAAAAGAACAGATGCAATATGTGTAAGTAGGAAAATCTGCACATCCCTAACTGTACAAATGTTTTAATTTTGTGACAAAAAGGGCAACTCCATAAAAGCAGTCGACGATAACAACTTTCTCGTGAGGTGTGAAAAAATCTTCATGATTAGCATTAAAGATTGTTACAGAACTGTAGTCATCAATAGAAAATGAATAGGTGAAAGCCCCCATGCTTCCATTGTAAGGTCTTGACAACCCTCTCTGGTCAAATCAAAAATTTTGCCAAGTCTGCCAGATATGACGTGTGGATCGATATTTTGAATGCCCTCAACAAATTTTTCCCAGTTGCGAGGTACCACGACATGGTTAAAAACCTCCAAAATCCAATGAAGTCTACTTGTAAGTTGAATGAGGGAAGAAAAGATAAGGTCATAAATGACCCCATCGTGTAGATGCAATCTACCTACATTGTATTGCACAAGATAGACAATAGCTTCCTTGAGATCGTCTTCTTGCACAACAAATAATCTGGAGCACTGGTCTTGCAATGACTCCTTAGAAGGACAACATTGAATATCAAATGTTTAATCCATCAAGAACACCTAAAACAAAGTAACATTTATGAAAACAATAAATATGTATGCCAATATAATGATGTACATACAAGAAAGGAAGCATGCTTGATGGGCACAACGTTATGTGAATGTTGCATAGCAGATCGCACACATGGGCACAACATTTTAATGTTACTATGAATACAAATTTACGTATACATAAACATAATTGTGCATATGTATACATATTTAGGTATATGTATACATAATTATGTATATGTATCATTAGTGACAAAGCCCAATTTCAAAATTAGAATGTAGGGAATTGTAATTGGAATACATTTACACAATCATTGTTTAACTCCATCATTGTACATACAATAAATGAAGCATGCTTGATGGGCACAACATTAACTAGAGGTTGTAGAGTAGAACACAAATGGTTATAGAACTAAGATGGAGAGCCGAGATGCAGAGGGGAGTGGCAAGAGAAGAGTTTTGGCGGGGAAATGGAAAATAAACCTATGAAAATAGTATTTTGTAGGGCTCCCAAATGAACAGACATTCGCCCCAACCATTCCTCTTTCATATGCATATAAAATTATGTATACGTATACAAAATTATGCATATCTATACGTAATTATGCATATGTATCCATATTTATGTATTTCTATACATAATTATATTTATTTATACATTATTATGTATATGTATACATAATTATGTATATGTATAATTAGTAATCCTTTATGCATACTAATAATCATTTGAAAATCGTAAATGACATTTGTAAAATAATAAACATTTTAAGGAAATGGAACACATTTGAACAAATGATGACAAAAGATATCAAAATGCATGAACGAGGAAGGAAAATCCATCATTTTATTGTACAATTATATATATATATATATATATA
>MU226547.1:3690447-3705851 GCA_018584345.1 Thuja plicata | reverse complement strand
TATATATATATATATATATTTGTTTTGTACACAAACATTATGCTTGTAGCCCTAGAAGCAACATTCATCATTTTATTGTAACCCTTCATGCATACAGATAATCATTTAACAACAAAAAGATGCAGGAGATAAAATGGAAGCAGGTGATGGAGGACGTAATTGTGATATGATTATAAAACGTTTATTGAAGTGACTGATATGATTATAAAATGTGTATTGATGCGGTAACTCTGATTTATATGGTAATAAAATGAAATAGGCTGCATTATTTAGAACCTTTGACTAAAAAGATCCACAAAAAAGAACATAACAATAAATTTACTGAAGCATACAATATTAAACCGCTATGTTGAAAGACATAATCGATGCAAATACTTACATGTACTGTAAATAATATCAATGAATAATGAACTTAACAATAAGTTTAGTGTAAACCAAATTTCATAAACATGGAAGCAAAATCCATCATTTTATTGTAACCCTTTTTGCATAGTGATAATCATTTAACAACAAACCAAAATCCTCAAGTACTTGTGCAAAATAATAAACAGTTTCAAGAAATGGAATGCATTCGAATAAATGATGGCAAAAAATACCAAAATGCATGACCGTGGAAGGAAAATCCATCATTTTATTGCAACCCTTTATGCATACAGATATTCATTTTACAAAAATATGAAAACCCTCAATGACATTTGCAAAATAATAAACAACATATACCAAAATGCATGAACGAGGAAGGAAAATCCATCATTTTATTGCAACCCTTTATGCGTACGGATAATCATTGAACACCATACCAAAACCCTCAACTACATTTGCAAAATAACAAACATTTAAATGAAATGAAACATATTTGAACAAATGATGACAAAAGATACCAAAATGCATGAACGAGGAAGGTAAATCCATCATTTTATTGCAACCCTTTATGCATTCGGATAATCATTGAACAATAGACCGAAACCCTCGAGTACATTTGCATAATAATAAATATTTAAGGGAATTGGAACACATTTCAACAAATGATGATAAAAGATACAAAATGCATGAACGAGGAAGGAAAAAAACATTGTTTTATTGCAACCCTTTATGCATTCGGATAATCATTGAACAACAGACCGAAACCGTCAAGTACATTTGCAAAATAATTAATATTTAAAGAAAATGGAATACATTTCGACAAATGATGACAAAAGATACCAAAATGCATGAACGAGGAAGGAAAAGCCATCATTTTATTGCAACCCTTTATGCATTCAAATAATCATTGAACAACAAATCGAAACCCTTGAGTACATTTGCAAAATAATAAACATTTAAAAGAATGGAACACATTTGAACAAATGATGACAAAAGATACCAAAATGCATGTACGCAAAAGAAAAATCCATAATTTTATTGTAACCCTTTATGCATATGGATAATCATTTAACAACAGACCGAAACCCTCGACGATATTTGCAAAATAATATACATTGAAGGAACTGGAATACATTTACAAAATTATTGTTTAACTCAATCACTATACATACAATAAAAGAAGCATGCTTGATGGGCACAAAATTACTTGGAGTAGGTAGAGAAGAGCACAAATGGTTACAAAGCTAAGACAGAGAGCTGAGTTGTAGAGAGGAATGACAGGAGAAGTGTTACAATGGCAAAAATGACAAATAAAGATGTGAAAAGAGTGTTTTTTAGGGCTTCTAAATGAGCCAACATTCCCCAGCAGAGGCATATTACGTGGTGCATGATTAACTAAAATGGGGCCACAGGTGATTTTGTGGCCCCCCATTCCTAACGCGATTAACATAATAGTGAACGGGCCAATACACTTAAATACTTTATTATAGGAACTTTCTATATTCAAAAATAGTTTTATTATTATTTATAATTGGATTTAAAATGAACCACTATTGGGTTTCCTTGTGTCTATTACTTGGTGACACATTTTTTCGACCACTTTTTGACGTATACGCATGTAATAGTTTCTATAGAGTGGATTGTTATTGGTGAGAAGCTGAAACCTTAGCTTTAAGAAGTTAAGTTGCATACGAGAACAACAAAAAAATTAGGAAAATTTGACATCGTTTGGTACCTCAAATGAGCGCGCGAAGTTAACTATAGCCACTATAGGGTATTTTCCCCTAGTGGGAAATGATAAAGCATCAACAAACTCCGATTTGAAATTCAATATAATTCCGATGAAAGCCTTGAACTACATGCTAGTGTCTTGGTAATTTTTGAAATTCAAATTAGAATATTTCACATATTTTGTCTTTGACACGTGTCATTGTAACTAAATGCAAATGTAATGACTCCTGTTGCCTATTGGGCCAAACAAAACCCTTTCTCCCTCATTTTCACAACTTCTTGCTCACTTTTCACTCTCCCACACAACAATGAATCTTTGCCAAAATTAATCTTAAATCTCAACACTAATAGAGGTCAAGGTTACATTACCACGTCTATCAGATTGTCTTAAGGAAGGGGCCACACCCGTCACTAACTCATTTGTGTGCATTTTTCGATGAACCTCCTTGTTTTCTTTGTTTCGTCAGAAATTAAGAGGTTAATTGTGTCATTTTCTTTATTTTTTTTCAAACTTTCCCGACGTTGGTCACAATTCCAACGTATATGACTTTCGTCGGAGATTAGGATTAAATTTCGTCAAAATTATGACGAAAAAGAGGAATTTTAAAAATTTAATACAACTGTTATTGAACATGAAAAGGGATTTACAATGGTTAATACAAGATCATTTGAGCGAGCTGAAAATGAGCCCTATGTTCTTCCAAGCCAATGTGAGCAGGTATTTTACTCAGAGGTTACACATAAACTGGGTTGGTCATTTGTTGTTAGACATGATCCAAGAGGAAGGTTGGTAAAGTATAATGTGATGGAAGAAGAAGATACCAAAGAAGTAGAAGATGATGTAGATGATGATCATGATCGATAGTTAGTTCATGATGTGCTTGACGAAGATGTTGAAGAAGACGAACTAGATCACGATGATGTTCATGGAGATGATATCCATGTCGATGATGACATTATTGAAATATATGATGATGATGAAGAAGATCAATGACATGATTGAAATGTATGAGGTATGCGATTAGTATATTATCTATTTGATATTGATTTCTTGATAAAATTTTATTTGACTTATATGGTTACACAATTAATTCATTATGTTTGTAATTCTAATGCTATCACATAATTATTTCATGATGTACCTTGTAATGTTTTTAATTCATGTTCCACCTTCAACAGGTCCTAATAGTATGGGTTGTGTATTTAGGATGTGTTATATACTTATTATTTATTATGATCTGATGTGCTAACATGTGAAATGATGAAGGATGGATGCGATGTAATGTATGCTTATGATGGTTATGTATCATGTTCCTATATGTAATATGGGTGATGGCTATGATATCTATGTGACGTATGCATGCATGATCTCTATAATGAGTTCATATTATGATGTATGATGCACTTGGCGAGTTATGTTATGTTATGATATGTTATGCATATGATTCATGTGATGTATGTTTATGATGGATTCTTATGATGTTTATGATGGATGAAAATTATGATGTCTAATATGATCAACATTTTTTGTCAAAATTTTGATGAATTTTAGAAGAGTCACACTATAGTGGCCTTATCTAATTTAAGTATTTATGAAAAATATTAAATATAAAAATATAAATTCCTAAGGGGTTCTAATGCATTCTAAGGAATCTGAAGACACATAAATGAGTTATAAGCAGTCCTAAATACATCTATGATCCATTAATGGGTCCTAGGAAACATTAATGAGTTATGGTATCCTAAAAGATCCAGCTAGGACTTATAAATGGGTCATATGATCCCTTGGAACCCCTTAGGAAATATGTGTGTGTGTGTGTGTGTGTGTGTGTGTGTGTGAGAGAGAGAGAGAGAGAGAGAGAGAGAGAGAGAGAGAGAGATTGTCAAAAGCTTAAGTCCATTGAGGTAAAATTCAAGCCTTTGGTAAGGTGTCACCTTAAGAGCTTCAAGTGTCTATATCAAATTATCAACATTATAATCAACTAGAGACCTTAACTTTTATTTATTTATTTTCATTAGATGAAATAGCTTCCAATGCATGGTTTCTCATTCTAAGGTTGCTAATTCTTTGATGAATTATTATCAATTGAACGTTTGTCCTTTCCTACCACTCAACTTTCGTTGACACCATCGATAAGTTCCTAATTATAAATATAGTAACACTGTATGTTAACCACGATATTATTTGGTATATTTTGAAGCTTGAATTGGTTTTCTATGAGACCCATCCATAAAAAAATCATTTTTACCATCACATGTATGAATGTTTATTCTTGGTTGGTATATTTTTTTACCTCAAAAAGATTCTCCTATACCTTGATTTGGTTTATTAGGGTTGTATGCACCTTGGTGATTTTGTTGGTACTTTAGTTTTGATAACAAGTCTTTAAGATTATCTAAACCCTCATTTAAGGATATTGCAAATGGGTCAAACAATTTATTTTTGATAAAATGTATAATTATTTCATGCCATTGAGGTATGCTTTCCTCAAGTTTAGATGGTACAAAATAAAATGGGTCCTTATATTTTGTATGTGTAGAAGGGCCCTCTAATACAAAATATGACATGACAAAAATTAAAAACATAGAAGATCAATTTGAAATATGACATGACAAAAATAAAAAACATAGAAGATCAATTTGAGGGGGTCACCTCTAGCAATTAGATGATAATATATAAATTCAAAAATTAGATAATAATATATAAATTCAAAAATTAGATAATAATATATAAATTCAACAATTAGATGATAATATAAAAATTCAATAATTATTGCTAGTAAAATAATAGTTATTTTAATTTTAATTTTTTAAATTGAATCGATTCCAAAGCAACGAATCTCGACTAATAAAACTAGGATGAAATATAAAGTTAAGCATGAAATATAACTTTCCATAAAAAAAAGTTCATTCCTTCCCAGGAGTGCATTCTGCCATTAATGCTTATCTTGGTCACATCACTGATCTTGGCACTGATCTTGGCTGTGAACCATTTTGACGTTTAGGTGGTCTAGGAAAAGCTTGCGACCAAAGGAGGAGCCAACCAATAGGAGATTGAGGCCCTACAGGTGAGCCATATCACTTAGCTTCCATCTTATGTGCATCCCAAGCATAATCGGATTTTTTGGGTATTGTTCATGTGGGTATTATTTCCTGGGTATCTCGTAGATGCAAAATTTTCAGAGGCTTAGCATTTAGGGTCCCTGTCTATAGTGAGATTATTGGTCCAGTCAATGCTTTTATCAAACATTTCACTGCTTGTATCTAGGGTTGTGAGCTCCTGCATGTGAATGAATTATTTTTATGGTCAAGTTATATTTCATGCTCAAGTTTATATTTTCGCTTAGTTTAATTAGTTGAGAATCATTACTTTAGAATTGATTCAATTTTATAAAATAAAATAAAATAACTATTAAGCCTATTTTAGGATTTTACCCATAGCAGGAAGGCAATGATCTGTTTGAAAATTCTATTTTAAATTTTTTTTTTTTTTATAAACTTCATTCCTACCAAGGATGTCAAGGTAGGTCTTAACACAAATTAAAGAAAAGATACACAATAGTGTATTTCATTGAAATAATCACCAAAAGACTACTGGTTAATGTTTTATAAGCAAACTGAGAATAAAAAATCAACCTAACACTTGTAATCTCCACCAACATGATAGGGCAAAAACCTCCTCTAGTACATCATTATCAAGAACATGAATGTAACTCAATCTTAAAAAAATATACTCAAGTCTCAAGGATTAACTCCATGTGTTGTGATTATGATTGTTACCAACTTGAGGACAGTTTGACATTAGGCCCACCAAAAAGGTTTTGATGCACTTGAATACTAGTTTCCTTGCAATGTGAATGTGCTATGTGCATTATCACCATTCTACATATCTTTCACAAACATTGGTTACCCACAAAAACTCTCCTATGATCTCCTAGATACAAGGATCAACACCATATGTCAATGTTCTACCAACTTGTATTGACCCTCCATAGGTCTTCTTTTTCATGGAACATTCCCTGAACCCAAGAAACTTCCTTCTTATATACTGAACCCTTCAACATAACTCACCAACTCCCCTTAGTGCACTAACCCAACATGACTAGCCTCTAGGTGATCCTATTCACCATGGTACATCCCTTCATACTCCCAATGATCATGAGTGAATGAGTCTCTTCAACATTTGTGTTTTGTTTTGTAACAACACCATTCTTATGTCAATGAACCATAAACAACACCATACCCTTATATGTGACCAACACCTTTGTCAAATGGAATGCCTAATACAAGAGTACCCTAGTTATGATAGTGAAAGGGATACTTTATTAACTCACAAGGCTTGACAACCCTTGGGGGACCCTGACCTAGAAATTGTAAATACCGTGACTGCAGTGAGAAAATATTTGACAATATCATCAAATACAAACCTATAAAAAGTTTATTTATTGACTGAATATAATACAATTAATTTTGATTATCAATCCTCTTTTCTCAAATCTTCCTATTATCATTAAAATATTATATTTTCATCCTCAAAAAGTATTGAGTACATGATTGTCTTCTTCCTGCAGGTGACAGTCCTCCTATTGCATGGATGTTGTTTTAACAAGTCCTATTACATGGATGTTGTTTTAACAAATTTTTGACCTTTTTTTTTTCCAACCATGGACTTTATCAACTTCTCAATTACAATTATATCGTCTTATGAGACCTTATAGACATAAAATATTAATCCAAACTCCTAGTCTACCCTCTTGAGCCCTTACATAGCCCATTAGGTCTAGTTTTCTCAATGTAGAAACTTTTTGTCAAAATGATTGCAATGACTCAATATGATCCCAAATGGCCTTGTTACCCATGATTACAATATAAAATTGTCTTTTTGACCTTATGGACTCAACATTATTCAAGATTCTTTTTGTGGCCTTATAGTGACCCCTTATTTCCTAGGTCTCCTACACCATACTCCCGAACTTTAAAAAGTTTCCAATTTCCTTGGAAACATCTGCAAAACAAATAATTAGAAAACATAACCTTTATTTTAACCTTTAGCTTGTATGTTTCCTCTTTCTGCAATCTTGTCTTGGTTTGTCCTTCTACCTCTTGGATTTGCCTTATATCTTTTATCTTCACTTTAGGCTTTCCTCCCCTTGGAAAAATGTACACCATCTTCTTCTCCCAACTATCCATCATCTTCATCATGATCAACATCTCTAACACTGTTGTATACACCTGCAACTTGATTAAACCCTCTTCCCAAATACACATATTGTCATACTCTATCTCCATGCTTGGAGAGTACACAAACTCCTTGGCCTTCTCTTGGCCTACCACTATTACCAACTCACTCTTGTTCTCCCCTTCCATTGAGACCAACTTATCCTCTATCAACTAATCATTTTCTTCATTCCATTCCTTTTGGCATTCCAACTTATCACTCAACACCTTGTCTACTCCCTTATCCTCACCATCTGCTGCCACAAGAGTACCTTGATCTCTTGTACCCTTCTCCTCATTCAAATGACATAACATAGTCCCAATCATAACTTGTTCAATATACTCAAGCAAATACACAGTCCCATAGAGAGAGAGAGAGAGAGAGAGAGAGAGAGAGAGAGAGAGAGAGCATCCTTTAATGAGTACTTCAAGCATTGGATGCCTAAAGACATGAAGATAGAGAGAGAGATATAGATGAATATCCTCTCTCTCTTCCTATCTTTTGGGCATCCAAAGCTTCAAGTCATAATTGACATCATCAAATCAGTTGACAACTTTACTATTTTTTGTTCAACAAAATTTCCAGAAGAAGGCATCTATGAGCGGTTTGGCTATATTTGAAGCGAGGTAATTTGACTAAATTAAATTTATCTTCTTGTAATTTTTTTAGTTAAAGTTTTCACTTTCTACCACATAAGATAACATGTAATTGTTGATAAATGTTGGTTACAGATTAGGTGAGGAAAAATAAAGGTATGCTTACCCTTCAAAGACTCATTGATGGCTAACTTTTAGTATGGTTTGCATGGAAATAACTCACCATTTCTCATTCATTTTGTTACCATGGGCTGAATCCATTAATGTTCATATTTTCTTTAAGACGGATCAATACAACCTGTGTGGGAAGGTATAAATCTATATATTTTTCAAGTTTTCTTTCCTCTCTTTAATTTTCAAGAGCTATTATAACCTCTTGATGTCATATTGTTGGATACTTTTCCATGGGTAGGATAACATGATTGTTTTGAGATAGGGTTAGATATACTAACTCTATATACTGATGTAATTTAACTTTGTAATCATGATCAAGATCTTTATATTATTTCAAGACTGAACAATAATGATGTAATCAGGCTTATTGAGGCCATTCGTGAGAGTATTGACTATTACAATGAATCACTACTATACCCTGCTAGGGCATAAATTTTTTTATATGTTCAAATTTTGTCAAAATTGCGATGATATCCTCCATTTTACTTCGACGATAATGTTGTACCTCCAACAACAGTTTGCATTGGAGGTATAGTGTTAATGTCAAAGTAAACCAAAGGAGATCGTCACAGTTTTGACACATTTTCCCAATAATGACCAATGGTATTGGAAAATGTATGAAGACCTTTTGCATCAGAGGTACAATATCCTCATCGACACATAGTTTGGGATAGTCATCATAATTCTGACAAATACACCCAAAAAATATCATCAAAGATGACGAATGCCCGATGACATTTTGTGTCGGAGGCCCAAAATCCTCGTCGGTGCATAGTTTGGGATCATCATCGGTATTCCAATGAATACCCCCAAAAAATGCCATCATAAATGTTGATTGTCCAATGACAAGTCCCGTCGAAGGTGCAACTTACTCGTTGGAGTATTACACTTTCAAACCAAATTGGATTCTGATGTATATTCTTCAGTAATGCGATAAATAGTTCAACGTCGGAGTGTCCAATGAAAAAGTACTGATAAATTTCTCAGTGTCATTTCATCAAACTTTAGACAGAGTAGTGTCAGAAAAGAGACGACCGTTCATGAAAAATGTGCCCAAATGTGTTAGTGACAATAGGAAAAATAGACTACTTGGCTGCAGGAAACCCTTTATGCTTCAATTATTCGAAAAGGAATAATATAAAGATAACCATGGTTTAAAACATCAAGTATTTCATCCCAAAATTATTTAAGTCCACATGCCATATGTTCATCAGATACTATTTTTAAAAGATATAAAACTATTAAAATCAAAGTCTTTAAACACCCATAAACCCTATAACAGTTCCAAGAAAAACAAGAGAAAATAGAAAAAAATAGGTTGTTATTTCAGCCCATCATGCATAATGATGTGATTGTGCAAGCTTGCTAATAATTAGCCGCATTGCATCTTATGTAGTTGTATCCTATATGTGCTCCATCTCACCATATCTCGATAAGGCCACCATATGAAATCATCACTTTTTAATATATCTATAATCTATCACCAAAATAATAAGTCTCTAAACTTCCAATCATACATTCTATTACTAGCCAATTATGATTACACATGAAATTGTACCACCAAGCATGACAAAGAATCCCCAAATGGTAAGCTTCTAGTGTCACATAGTCAAGAGCAAAACAATAGCGCCATAGAGTGATTAAGGCACTACACATATGTTGGATTTAGAAATACAATTAAATCACATGTAATATTAATACAAGCTCTATAATGTAGATCTTGAACAAATTATCTAAATAATCTATAGTAAGTTTTAATATGAGCATACACATGATGGTAAAAAATATTCTGTGCACCTTCTTAGTTTTTCTATACGCCTATTGGGAGGAAAGGTGATTTAACCACCATTTAGAAGATTTCTCAAGATTTTTTTTGCTATAGAAGAAGCCTTTTTCTCTTGTGGGATAGGAAGACTAGGATTTGGCACATGCTTAGGTAAGGAAGGAGGAGGGAATCCTATGTTGAACAATCCAAGATAGCTAAGAGGGGGAGTGAATCAGTTATCCCAAGTTTTTTTTTAAACTTTAATTGATTCAGCAACAATGCAAATCCAACCAGATAATGAAACAGAGATAACCATGAGAGTACATAAGAAATACCATACACAATGAACACCAGATTTACGTGGAAACCCAAGATGGGAAAAATCACGGAGAATCTAATTCTCATGTATATAAACATTGGTTAAGGTATTTTTTTTTACAAAGGATCACTGCTGGTTTTCTCACTGCAAGTAAGGCTCACTGCCCTAAATAAATAATAGATAACAAAACCACTACAAAAAGTGATCTTACAGACAAACTTGAACTAATGAAATTGAATCTACACATGCATGGATTCAGTTCTAGTGAAAAGCACTATCACTGTCTGTAGTAGATTTGAATGAGAATCAACTGCATAAACACTTTACTACATCTTCACCCAATTTTTTATTATGTCTTCTTTCACTAACTATTACTTTCACATCACTTTGCATTTTATATTTGCATCCTTTTTATTTGTAACTTTGTCTCCATCAATCGAAACCAAAATATGTTCTAACTATATACTCGTAGAAATGATATAATTCCATAATGTGTCAGCCAACCAAAACATGTCATCTTGAATAAAAAAAATAAAATTTTGAGGTATATAATGAAGATAAAAACAATAGCACCAGACCTAAAAGATAGGTCGCACATATGAGAAATCTATACCACGCTACCATGGGACCCAAAGATAGGTCATTCATAAGATAGGCACATTATATATCACAGGATCTGAAAAATCAATATATTTTGGGGCCAATGAGAATTCCACAACCAAGACCATGTCCTTATCACCACAAAAATTTAGCACCAACCAAAGAATAGTACCAAACAACAACTGTCCAAAATTGAATATAACTGACATACCAAAAACTCTCGATGTACTATGTGAATGTTTAGATAGAAATGATACCCATAGAGAACTGTGAACATAATAGTCATTTATAACCATCCAATCTGTACCCACTGAATCATTATAGATATACCAAAAAGGTATACCACCATTACCTAAATGAGGATAACCATCCAAAACATACATTTCCATACAATACTACATAGACCAAATTTGCACATCACTTGTAGCACAATCATCTAGTACATAGGTTTTTACATCAATGATAACAATGGCAACACCAATATCTCAACAATCTCCCCCTTTGCCATTGATAGAAAAACACCCAAAATAGAAAAAATCCAAAACACTCCCAAAAACCAAAAACCCTCATGAGTTAAGTAGTTCCTTTCAGCTCAATTTTCCTTCTATATTTTCTCACCCTTTTTCCTAGCAATGGAAAATGGCCAAATAATAGTAAATCAAATTAAAATTGCAGACTTCACAACAAAATCTTTCTTGTACCTTTCTTTTATGATTGGAAGATTTCTCTTCCAAGCATCCACAACAAAACTCATCCGAGCACACAAGCTATTATGTTGTACCATCATATCAAATAATGATGACAAGTTTGGGGACTAGTACTGACGTTCATAATCATGTACATTAAATAGATTTCTGGAAAGATGTTCTAACCATACCTTAACCATGTCCTTCACCAAACAGAAAGTCTTCACCAAATCTTCCCTCTGCCACTAAACATACAACTCTGATTTAAATTCACCAACTCTTATTCTCTTCTTAGCACCCTTATCCTTGAAGAAATCAAAATTCTTACAAATACTGTTCAGCTCAGACTCAATACTTTCAATCTCACTTTTGAAATTGTCAATAATAGAAGGCCACCACAGACAATACTAGTACATACCAGACATCTCTTTTAAGAATTCTCTTGTCTTATTAATACGTTTAGATATCCTCTATTTTGCATTAGCATATTTTTTCTTAATCACATCCCTTAACTTACAACCTTTATAACTTTCTTGTAGTAGCCTTCCTTCAATAATTTTTATCAGATCAATCAGTAATGCATTAGAAACAACAAAAACAACAATGCCTCTATGGAGTAAGTGATCCATCAACACATTCTACATTTCAGTCGTACTATCTAAAGAGCAAGCGCACCACATTTCACCAATTTTGTCCAATTCACCTCCTTCCAACATCATCTGAATCACATCAAAATCAACAGAGCCTTATTCATATGGAGACACATCATCCTTTTCCTTCTCATCATATTCGTTTGATAAAGTAACGATTTCTTTTCATTTTGAATGAATTTTCCTTGTTTGAGGTTCTAGAGGGGAACTACCAATGTTAACTTATAATTCCTTAATATTGGAGGAGGAACCCTCCTCCAAAATACTGACAGACATAGCACCAAACATAAACATACCAAAGCACAAATTAATTTGTAAAGATAAGAAATAAGCTTTGTATGCATCCATATTATCCTCCAATTTATCCAAGTACTTGTAAATCTATTTTTTGACAGGGATATCAGGCTTCCATTCCACATTTTCACTACCCGGTAACAATCTCAAAAAAAATAATACTAAACACATAACCAGAGATTCAAACTAGAAAGAAAATCCTTCATCTATTGACATCCTGATATTTTCAAATAAGTTCTCTGAGTGAAATTGTTAATGCATGATGAAGGTGCCTAAGAATTAATTGCAAGTTTGATATGGAATTAATTATAATATCATTCATTGCTGATGCTAATCATTAATGATAGGGAATTGGAAAAGCTATGCATTGATTTATCTTCTATTGACTTGACCCACCACAATAATCAAGTTCTCACTATTTCTGAAGTAGATGATTCACTTTCCACTACAATCTGTAGATTGCTCCTTGCAAGATGGTGGTCTATTGGTGAGAGTATAATCTTCAAGTTCTCAATTAGCTACAGGTTGAGGGATTGATGGATGAACTCCTTCCTATGTAACTAAAAAGATGAAATACACAGGAATGACCACAAAGCTTTCCATTAAGAAGCATGCTTCTACTCATGAAAAGACCATCCATGACTATGGTAGTAAAAATGGCTAAACAAAGATGATAAATAGGACATCCCATGACTCTTTGTGGAGGGAGAGAGGAAAAAATATAGGAAAAATCAAGGAAACTGAGAGGCACAACCATTTTAAAGAGTAGTCATTCCAAGCCTCCTATTACGATCTTGTATGTCTTTAGGCTGATCATTACTTGTTAGTCTTTGTTCTCTAAGCATCCTTATATTGGTAATATGTCTTGAGAGTATTCTTATGGTTGTAATCGCTTGTTCTTCATTAAATAAAATTATTGTTCAATATCATTTATTGATTGGTGGCTTGAGGTCTTTCTCTCAATATTCTATCTAATTGTTTATGCTTTTACTTGAAAATGGGACAATTGTGAAGTCTTATAAATAAGACAATTTTCCATTATAGGACCGCGTATTCAAAAATTCTCTTGACCTCGTATGTGCTAAGTGATGTTATGCTAAGGAGGGGGACATCACAACATAGTGGTATGTTCTTAAGAGAATTAGGCCTTTGTTGGTTAGAGATAGAGAACTCAAAGGTAACTGGTTAGATGTAGGGTTTTTTACCTCTATATCAGCCATTATTGAGGGCGCATCCTCTGTTGTTGTAGATGCTTCTCATTGATCATGTTTCTAAAAAAAAGTTGGATCTCTTGAAGTGTTAAGTGCATCTTCTAGCACCCTTATTATCTGTAACAAATCTTCTGGCACCGTGATCGTAGCCAACATGTCATTTTAACTTTCTAAGTAGGGAAGGAACCTTCTTAAAGCATCACTCTACCGCCACATGCAATAAGGATTTGGAGCTTATAAGATACCTTCTTGCACTTGTTAATGAATAGTTTGAGACTAATCTCAAAGTCTACTAGTCCTAGTAATGAATAACAAAATATCTAGCTTAATGAAAGTAGATAACATAATAAAATAAAAATGAATGAAATCTAAACATAGGAATCCTAAACCGTAGTGCCATCCTTGAAAATGATGTCAAAAATGACTATTATTTGTTATGTGCACAAGATTGGTATAAACAATTCAGTGCACACACTTAATGGAGTGAGGAACACAGTCACATTAGGTAATGCATTGACCTGGAGAGGATCAATTAATTATCAACTAGGAATGTATATACATAAATGATGGTGACACTACATGTGCAGCCAAAGATTCTCTTAGCCACCTATTAGTTGTGTAAAGGAAACTAACTAAATTCAACAATTAACTAACATAACAAAAATGGGTAGAGCAGAGGAATAATTGAATTACAATTAACTTCTAATCTAACTACCAACTCCATTAAGAGATTATATCAACTTAAGAAGCATAAACATAATAATTCTGATAAATTTCTTTTTGTTAGAGGAATTTTAAGAAACATTTTTTTAATGTAAATTTGATTTGAGAAAAAAATATTTTTTTAAAATCTTATTAATGAATTTCGCAAGTATAATATGCATTAAATTTTAGATTAATAAAAATTATTTGTTGTACCTTTTTTACTAACTTGTATTTTCTATTTGATGGTTAATTTTCATTATTTGTAATGGTCAACTTTCTCTCTTTTTTCTTATGTATTCAATTAACATATATATCAACATTTTTACATTTAAGTTGATTACAACATGTTGAGTAAGAATACACCTATTATAGAAGCATCTTTTGCCTAAGATGCCATGAGAAAAGGAATCCATTTTATCAAAGGCACACTAGGATTGAAATTGAATCAATCACACATCTAGAGATTTTGAGTCTTCAAGGATGTTCTAATGCATCACCAACCTCACTGCTTAGGCTTAACCCCTTTGATATCTTTCTCACTTTTCAATAAATTAAAAAAAAAAGAAATCTATTCATTATGTTTCCTTATGCGCACGCAAAGTAACCAACAGAGGGCACACAGAGTAACCAGAGTAACCAGCAGAGTTGAAGGAGGGCACGCAGAGTAACCGACATAGGGCATAACACATCAACTCCAATATTTCTAAATCTCTCTTAATCTCAGGTACCCATCAACTCTTCTAGTCAACATTATTGTTTATTAGAATTCTAGTTTCTATCTAAACCTTAGTTTTGAATAAACCGAATGATTTTGATATCTTCTTGGCATATTTCGTAAGGTCATTCATGCATGCCTTTCTAGACTAGTTTGATGAAGATAGACTAGGGTTAATTCCTCATGATTGATCGCCAACAACCACCCGCAGAGAGGCATCTTTGTGGCGATGAACACTATTTAATTCCTATTTTTTTAAAGTTATGCCCCAAAAGATTGAATCCGTGAATGGTTTTAATAACACTTTGAGGGTTGGGTATGTGCTAAAGCTCTAAGAAATAAATTTTTCTTGCTTGATTGTGTAGATCAAAAATTGA
>MU226547.1:3630257-3679130 GCA_018584345.1 Thuja plicata | reverse complement strand
GTAAAATAAGTGTAGGTTTAGTTGTATTAACATCTTCATGGTATTGCAAAATACCATATATACATATCAAATTTCAAAAATATAGAATTTCCTTACTTGTGCTGACATGTGTTACAAAATATTCATTATATTGACACGTGTAAATATAATTCGCATAGGAGGGTGTAATAGTGCATTAGATTTGTAAGCATTCTGGAGCATATTCTAATTCAACTACTATACTTTCAATGAAAAGATTAGTAAAAGGAAATATATTATATATATTAATAGATGATTAATATATATATTTTAAAAATGATTATGTCATCGCTATTTCGATGACCATCCAATAAATCAATGAAATGGTTCAATGGGAATGCTACAGTCTCAACGCTTTTTGAAGTCTCTATTTCGACGGCCCGAAACTAGATCAACGAACAAATTCAACCAGAATGTCACAGTCTCAACTCATTCTGATGTCTCTATTTCGACAACAATGACAATGATAAATGAACTATTTCGACCGGAATGCCACAATCTCAACGTATTATGAATTTGCTATTTCGATGATGATGACAATGATCAACGAACTATTTCGACCAGAATGCCACACTCTCAATGCCTACTGAAGTCGATAGTTCGACGACGATGACAATGATCAACGGACTGTATCGACCGGAATGTTCACAGTCTCAACACATTATAAGTCTCAACACATTATACAGTCGATCATTCGACCACTATTGTGGTCGATAATTTGACACAACATTTTTTGGGTCGCTTAATCGACAAAAAAACTCTGATGATAAGAGTGGTCATTTGGCCGACCAACTGACATCGAAAAATCGACCAACTCGTATCGAAAATATGGCCAAAATTTACTAGTGAGAGTAACATCCAAAGATGAAAATGGTGGTGCAACTTCATCTAATCTAACATCAAGAAGACGATGAATATATTCAATAGTGCTATCCAAAAAAACAAGGTGGGAGTATGCAAACAAAAATGTGGTGTTTTGGTAAATATGCATCCCAATGTGGTGAGTTTGGAAAGATGATAGTAGTGACCTAATACATAGAAACATTGAAGCTCATGGATAAGTCAACTTTGGATTCATATGGGTCAATATGTGATATGTGAGACAACTCAATGCAAGCCATGTGACTACATTGTTCATGCCCATATGATGACGTCTCACAAAATGTATCAATGAGATTAAATGATGGCTTTGGAAGTGTTGAAACTAAAGGACCGTGTAAGGCTTTACCATGATTGAGAATATTTTTTTTATTTCTTCAAATTTGTGATTGTTACAATCTTCTGTTATATTCCTTTTCTTCCCACAATATCTACATTTGATTTTCCATTTATTTGGAGGACTATGAAGAATACTCAAATATAATGGATTTAGTAAGAAAACTTGATCACATGAACCAACAATCTCAAAAGGAAGAAAATCCAAATTTCTCCCTTGATTATAGAACCCCCAATAGATTAACGATGTTTACCTAGGTCCCTCAAGACAATATACAAAAGAAATTACACCTTTTGTTAATAGTAAACGCAGAATCGATATTTATAATGCACAATAATTTTTACAATTTAAGATAAAATAGTTGATCGAAATCTCAAAACAATAATGAAAAATAAATTCCTTGCAAAATTTTCATATACATAAAAATGTTTTATAAATTTCAATAACTAGGACGAACGTTATATCCCATCAATAAGGACTTTGGAGACTAAAAAAATAATTAAAAAAAAATCTCAATTCCAAAGTGTAGACAATGAATCCAGCTCTCGTTGATTATTCACACTTGAAAAAACCTCCCCGTCTTCAAGTTATGCAAAGAGAAAAATATCCCCCTTTACAAACATCAGATGAGCCAGATGATTAATTGTCACCAATCAACAAAAATTGTGAAGGTCATAATACTGCTGACAATGATAATTAACATTAAATTTTATGCTTTACATAATGTAAACAAATAACTATTACATTTTATGTGACTCCTACAAGTTTATAACTTTAGGTGATGACTCCAGCAAGTAACATTAAATGCTTGCAAAGACGAGTTAGAAGTCCATGATGAGAGGACTGTTTGGAAGCTTGGATTAGAGAGTGATCAGGTTAGTTGCCTGGAGACCAGACCAATTGTTATGGAATTGTGGATGGTGCAAACGATCAAATAACATGTGGACATAAAATGAGATGATCTCGAGATGTTTGAAGCAGGTTGGCCATCAACTTTTGTGAGACTTTGATTGGTTGCTCACATGCTAACTACGTAGAGAAGGAAGCATGGATTCATGAGAATGTGAGTTGAACCAAGTCGATTTACTCTCAAGTGTGGCATTGATGACTTATCCAACTAATGCCTTCATTGCCCAAATGGATTCTCATGAGCCATAATATTCAAATGGATTCTCATGAGCCATAATAGGCCATACAACTATGATTAGACCCACTCACAACACACTTGGAGAATGGAAATCATAGGAAGATGACCTTTGTGTACTACCTAGAAATATGAAACCCTCATATACATAGTAGAAAATGGCAAATGTGTTGTATACAAAGAAACTTCACAAATGATGAATGATAGGAATGATCAAAGACTTTTTGGTTCAATGAGTGTGATCTATATCAACATATGTGCACCAAATGAGAGTCTTATCATTCATTGACTAAGCCAAGTAAAGCTTGTAATAATGTATCTCCCTCCACAATCCAAAGGATATTTATGGTAGCAAGGAGAGAATAAACAAAAGGCTAATATGAAATCTAGCTATAAGTCTTGATCAACGTAGCTATCAAAGTAGATGATGACGAAAACTAGGCCTTAAAATCAGAGCTGAACCAATGAATTGCAAGGGAAAATTAAAAAAATTACCCTCAAACTAGTGAAATGGTAAATTACCCAAAAACAAAACCAGCAAATCCCACCATGTGGGTAAAAAATGAGAACACAACTCTTATAGATAGGCCTAATAAATTCCACCAGCTAGAGTAAGTTTTGCAACAAACACTAGAATAGGCCATGATGGAGCATGTAAATAGGCCCAAATGGGCAATAAACTTTGTACAAAATAAATATCAATTCAAAAATAGAAAAAAAGGGGAAGAGGGGCAAAGGGAAGTTTGATATTTTACTATTGTTTCTCATTTTCTACAACTTTTTTTTGTAAAGTAGTAAAATATTTGTGAAAACTGGAAATTATTAAGATTAACAAAATGATAGGATTTTTTTTTGTTTCTAGAGAATTTTAGATGCAATGGCAATATTAGTTGGTTTTTACCACCTTGCACAAAATGATAAATATGGCTTCCAAAATTTTTTTAGTAAAAATAATTGATGCTTTTTACAACTTTTGAAAATTATCACCTCGATCAAATGGCTTGGATATTTAAAAAAACTAAGAGTTTATTGTAGAGGGAGCCCATGTACACATGTAGGTTCAAATGAACCACATGTAGGGCTTCAGAGATTACATTTGAATAGTGTGGCCTTGATCAAGTGTCTTGAGGAATAAACAAAGGCCTTTCCTCACATTCACCCACCCAACCAATGCAATTGTACGATTGGTTTTTTCTCACAATGCATGAAGCAGAAGCTTTGCCTTGCAAAAAGCTTTTAATAAACATAATTGATTCTTTTTGTAACTTTTGAAAAATTCTTGTCATGATCAAATGGATAAGAGAATCAAAAAGTGAGAAAGGTTATTATAGACAGACCCTACAAGACCCAATGGTGTCAAACAAGGCATTCATAGGTGCTATGAATTCTAAAAACTAGTCTATCATAATTAACAAATATTTTGCTCCTAGGTCTCTTAAGTGACTATGCCAGAATAGTTTATCTTGGAATGATTGGTTCTTAGGGAATGAATATAGGCATTTCCAAGTGTTCACTTGTCCATATGTACATGTTGGTGCAATTGGATTTACCTCACAATGCATGCATTGCAAAGTAAGCTTCTTGCCCCATGATGCACAAAGATAATCAAACCTTAACAAAAGGCTTGTGTCATAATCATTTAAGGCCAATACCACCTACAATGCTATTAGCCAACTATTTCACTTTGCATGATTTTGTGGAAGCAAGTTATAATGATTGTTGGTGGTGTGCAACTACTCTTCACATGTTTTATCAGAGATTTCAGGAAAAATAATAGGGGCATTCAAAGAAATTTAACAAAAAATAATATCATGCTTCTCATCTCTCTTATTTCAAACCATTACATATATAAAGGAAAAAACATCCCATGTACGATTTCAACCAATCAGAAACTTAGTAAGTTGTCAAAACAACTCTTAACATAACCAATCCCGAGCACTAACAATAGACTTTCAAAATTTCCACCCTTAGTGCGAACATGATAAAAAAACACTCTCCACTTGCAATAGGCCAACTCTTTTGGCTCATGATCTTGATTCAAACGAAAGACACCTCCCATCAACCTTTAATGGTTTTCACACATGTTTACCAAAAACCTAGACATGAACATGAAACAACTCAAATTTCCACCTCGAGTAGTATTTTGGATCCTCCGACAAACCCTTTCAAGATCCGTGAATTAACTTACTCTACTGATTTTGTTTGTCACTATGCTTTTACATTAGTAAATTTAGATAGAAATCAACATACATATAAAAAATATGAAAACCCCATACTACAAAGAGTTTTTGATGCGGAGGTAAGGGTGGTAGACTTATAAATAGCACTGATGTGGTTATATGTGTGAAATGGTGACTATGGTTTCCCAAACCCTTGAAGGCTTTAATGAACTCACATATAACAATGTTTCTCCCAACAATCCAAGGTGACACAAATGATGTTTATAGATTGCATTTAAAGGTATTTGATAGGTTTCAAGGTCATTTGCAATTCCTATGGCACCCAACTCCCAAATCTTCTCCAAAACTGCTAGAGACCTAATTGTCTAGTCTTGTAGCCTTGCAGCAACTAAAAACAATTTGTAACTAAAAAATTCTCCAAAGGATCCAAATATAAAATTACTATTTTAGATACTCTTTATTGAATAATTCAACATATCAAAGGATGGGATACTATTGTTTTGGACCAACACACTGATCTCTGACTGCACTCTTGCACAAATACATAAAAAAGTGATGATTTAACAAAGCAACTACTAACTCCTTGTATCCCAAGACCCCAAATTTTTTTCAGTGGCTTAATATGTCCCAAAACCTCTAAATCCAAAAGTAATTTTACTCATACTTAGCATAACCCTAAAATCCCTAAATTCATCTCTCCAAGCCCCTACAACTAGGGCTTTCACAATGTCTTATTTCCCAAGGTTTATAAACTCAAAAAACACTTGAATCAGAAATAAAATGTCATTTTAAGACAACCCAAAATAACCAAATCACTCCTTGCACATGGTATTATACTACTGCAACACATTATAAGCAATTTCAATGCTTTTTCTCAACCAAACAATGGTGATCACTCCACATTTGCTCTACTCCTGCACTTCCAAGGTTAAATAATTATTGTAAATGTTATATTATATGAATCCCATGAATTATGGGCCCTTAGAGTTCATGGGATGGTCATATTTCAAAAGAAATGCAAAACTATCACTTAGAAGACTCCCAAAACAATGAAAGTTCAGTCAACACTAGGTGTACAAAATTCAATACAGTCTAAAGAGCATCATAAAATGATTGAATATGAATAGAAAAGGGACCTTCAATACATTCTACTCCCTTTCAATCACCAAAGAACTCAAGATTGCCAAAGAACAATACGAGATATGCAAAAATATGAATTCTATTACATCTCTGTGAAAACTGTCCGTACAACCAAGTAACTCTCCTTGAAAAATAGACTCTACTATGACTAATGACTCGTTTCCACTCGAAAGGAATACCAAAAGACTTCCTTTGCATGTGTTTTCCACAAAATACAAAGTGATTGTTATGTTTTTGAAAATGGAACCTTTCAACTTTGAAAGCAACTAAAAACTAAATAAAACTTATAACAATGAATGCCTAATGTCTTCCAACATATTTTAGACTTATTCTAAGCACTTCTAACGCCTAAAAAACCCCTAAACAATCCTTGACATCCTTGGACACTATTGGTCCACTTACAATGCATATTAGTCCTTTAGGACAATTTCAATTACATGTTATTTGAAAGCCATAATAGGCCTTAAGACTTCATAATTGATCTTCGTTGATGTTAAGACCTCTTTCTTAGCCACTAGTGTCTTCATGCATGTTTTGTCTTCTTGAAATTACCTTTGTGTCTTTTTGGATTATCCTAGGTTCCCTGCACCATACTCCCCTCCACTCAAAGAACTCTTGTCCCAAGAGTTGTCCTTCTTTTGCCATGTGTATGTCTTTGCAAAGGGTTGATACTTAGGGATGAGATAATCCCCTAAAGTGACCTTCCTTTGTCTCAAACACCCTGCATTCAAACACAAAATATTAGATAAAAACTCATTGCCATTTGACTGTCTTCCTTCATGACAGTATTGCTGTTGATTGGATGTCTGCATTGGAGACCCTTGGACATACTTCATTGCTCTCTTCTCCATCACTTATGTACCTTCATCTACCTGCCCTCCAATAGGACACTTCATGGTCCCAATCATGATTAAATTATGATCCATCAGTCCCTTCTTCTTAGGACTGTCATGCCCTTCTTCAATCTGCACTTTCTCTTCTCCAACCTAACCAGTATCACACAGTGATCTACTCTGTCCATGCACTACAATATCATTGCCAAAACACATTATAACATGTTGCAATTCATCCTTGAGAAGTGGTATGAGGGTGTACTTAATCCTTCCATTGTGAACTAGATAAGTGTTTGTGAAGCCAACATGCACAACCCTCCTAGAAAATTGCCATGGTCTACCCAAGATGACATGCCCACAACTCATATCCAAGACATCACATAGAATACTATCAGAATATGGACCAATTGAAAAATTTAGAACAACTTGATCCTTCACTAGTATGTTATTATCTTTACTCACCCAAGTAGCATAGTATGGGTTTGGGTGTGGAAGAATTTGTAAATGCAACTTGGTGATCACTTCTCTTGAAACCAAATTATGTGAAGCACCTGAATCAATAACCAAACTAAAAACCTTACCATAAATCAAACACTTGGTCTTGAATATTCTTGTCTCTTGCAATGGTTGTCCTCTTCCCATCAACAAACATTCTCCTTCTTCTGGTAGCACTACGATAGGTTCATGTTGTTCCTCCTTTCTTGTCTCTTCTTCTACCAAGTTTACCCTCTTGTCTATACCCTTGTCCTCATTCCACTCAGGACATATAAAGGATTGATGACCTATTTCATTGCATGTAAAACATCTCCCCGTGAACACTCCATTGTTCCTTCCTCCACTTCTTCCTCCTCTATATCCTCCTCTTGTCTCTGATGTGTATGGCTTGTCTTTGTCTTTATCGTTGTTATTCTAAAAATTAGTGGTACCTCTAGCACCTCTTACTCTCATAGATGACCCTCCTCTTGTACTTCCTTGTCTTCTCTTTATATTCTCCTCAGCCTCAATGGTTAGCTTGTAACATTCTTCAACTGATCTAGGGGTAGCAAGACTAAGTTCATCTTGAATGTTGAACCTTAGCCCCCCCATGTATCTTGCTATCTTTTCTTCAACATCTTCCTCATGACTAACCCTTATGTCTAACTTATGAAACTCTTCGGTGTACTTTTGTACATCCATGTATTTTTGCTTAAGACCCTGCAATTTCTAGTATAGTTGCACTCTATAATCATTTGGAAATTTTTTTGCCTTCATCTTATCCATCATAGCGTACCAAGATGTAATCTTGGGCTTCCCATTCTTCCATCTCTCTACTTGAACACAATCCCACCATAATAGAGCGTGTCCCTTCAACTTTGACTTTGCAAACTTCAACTTTTGACCCTCTTCAACATCTTCACATTCTTGAATAAATTCTCAATGGCACTGAACCAATCTATCAACTCCTCATCATCCATCTTCTCTCCATATGTAGGCAAATCTACTCTTGCCCTTGTATCTCCACTTTTTATGGATTTTACAAACTTAACCATCTTTAGATCTTTAGGATCTAATTTCTCTTCCTCTTGGATTACTTCTTCTGCATTTTCATTAATACTGGTTTCCTCACCTTGGCTAATACTTTTATCCTCCTTCTCTAGTGCTAAGATCCTCTCCATCATAGTTTTCATCATCTTATCCTTCTCATTGTTTTCCTTCTCTCTTTGTTCCAATGTTGCTTTCAACTTCCTATTATATGCCAACTTCTCTTTGACTATCTTTGACAACTCTATTTTTGTCATCCTTGTTGGTAACTCTTCTTCTCCTTTAGACATGGTTCCTAATCTTCTTGACAAGTTGGATCAACTCAAGTGCTTCTCCTCAAAGGATACTTCAACTCCAAGGGATAACTAAGGATCCAAATCAAAAAGGTTCTCAATACCACTCCTACAACCTTTCCACAAGACCCTACCTAGGATCTGATACCACTTTATGCAGAGGTAAGGGTGGTGGACTTATAAATAGCATAGGTGTGGTTATATGTGTGAAATGGTGACTATGGTTTCCCAAACCCTTGAAGGATTTAATGAACTCACATATAACAATGTTTCTCCCAACAACCCAAGGTAACACAAATTATGTTTATAGATTTCATTTAAAGTTATTTGATAGGTTTCAAGGTCATTTGCAATCCCTATGGCACCCAACTCCCAAATCTTCTCCAAAACTTCCAGTGACCTAATTGTCCAGTCTTGTAGCCCTACAGCCACTAAAAATAATTTGTAACTCAAAACTTGTCCAAATCATCCAAAGAAAAAAATACTATTTTAGATACCCTTTATTGAATACTTCAAAATATCAATGGATAGGATACTGTTGTTTTCGACCAACACACTGATCTCTGACTGCACTCCTGCACAAATACATTAAAAAGTGATGATTTAAAAAAGAAAATACTAACTCCTCATATCCCCAAGACCCCAACTTTTGGTCAGTGGCTTAATATGTCCCAAAACCTCTAAATCCAAAAGGAATTTAACTCAGACTTAGCATAACCCCAAAAGCCCCAAATTCATCTCTTCAAGCCATAACAATTAGGGCTTTCACAATGTCTTATTTCCAAAGGTTTCTAAACTCAAAAAATACTTGAATTAGAAATAAAATGTCATTTTAAGACAACCCACAACAATGAAATCACTCCTTGCACACGGTAGGTAGTATACTGCTGCAACACATTCCAAGCAATTTCAATGTTTTTTCTCAACCAAACAATGGTGGTCACTCCATATTTTCTCTACTCCTGCACTTCCAAAGTTAAATAATTATTGTACATGTTATATTAGATGCATCCCTTGAATTTTTGGCCCTTAGAGTTCATGGGATGGTCATATTTCAAAAGAAATGCAAAACTATCACTTAGAAGACTCCCAAAACAATGAAAGTCCAGTCAACACCAGGTGTACAGATTTTAATACAGTCTAAAGAGCATCATAAAATTATTGAATATAAATATAAAAGGGACCTTCAATACATTCTACTCCCTTGCAATGACCAAAGAACTCAAGATTGCCAAAGAACAATACAAGATATGCAAAAATTTGAATTCTATTACATCTCTGTGAAAACAATCTGTACAACCAAGTAACTCTCCTTCAAAAATAGACTCTACTATGAATAATTACTAATTTTCCTTCCACTCCAACCATTTCTTGGTAGTTACATTCGAAAAGGAATGCCAAAAGACTTCCTTTGCATGTGTTTTCCACAAAAGACAAAGCGACTGCTATGTTTTTGAAAATGGAATCTTTCAACTTTGAAAGAAACTAAAAACTAAATAAAACTTATAACTATGAATGCCTAATGTCTTCCAACATATTTTAGACTTATTCTAAACACTACAAACACCTAAACAAACCCTTAACAATCATTGACATCCTTGGACACTATTGGTCCACTTACAATGCATATTAGTCCTTTAGGGCAATTTCAATTACATGTTATTTGAAAGTCATAATAGGCCTTAAGACTTCATAATTGATCTTCTTTTATGTTAAGATCTCTTTCTTATCCATTGGTGTCTTCATGCATGTTTTTTATTCTTGAAATAACCTTGGTGTCTTGTTGGAGTATCCTAGGTGCCCTGCACCAGTTTTCACAAATTTCTTAATTGTAGTCACTATTATCAATCACTGTCACTCGATCTTGAACAACATAGACAAATGACACTACCACTGGAAACTTCCTATGGCTTTAGTCACTTTTGCACAAAATGGGAATGAACCATTGGTTACAATAAGGGGTATTTAATCAAAATGATCTCTAGTGTTATGACTAGGAATAATACAATATTTGCAAATTAATGAACACAAAAATATGAAGGCCAAACAAGACATGAATCACCAAGAAAGCACAATCTGATGAAACTCACTATTGATAACAACCCCCCAAAAATGGATATCGACCTCCAATATGTGTCACTCCAAATAGATTAGATAGGGTAGGGACTTAGTGCGTGAGTTCCAGCTACCAATAATATAGGCTAATAAACCAAAATACAATGCATTAGCTGAATAAATGAAATAAGAAGAGATCCAATAGATTGAAGGATTGGTTGATCAAAGGCTCAACTATGATACAAACAAGTTAAATCACTGCCTTGAAAAATGAAGCTTATTGATTCACCAATACCAGTCATATAAACTCCAATCTCCACATTGAAATATGCAAAGATTTTCTGCCAGCCAATAGAACAAGAAGAAAGGGCCATTGGTGGGTGAGGCATGAGGCCTATGAATCTCCCAATCATAAATGTAAAGGAGAAAAGTACACTCCCTTTCAATTTAAATGAAAACCATAAAATACAGTGTCGAAAAATGATAAAAGACCGAATATTATAACAAGAAAGGTCCTCGTGTACACTACAAACAAACAAACAAATAAACATTCCATTGATGTTGATAATATCCTCAAAAATTGCTTGAACATTGGAATCTAAACAATTTCTCTATTATTAAATATCGGTTACATGGATTGTGTGGGGTATCATCCATCTATTCTATGGACAAAGCAATAATAAATCCTTCCACATTATAAGGTTAGAGATAATCTCATCAACCCAAAATTTTCTCTGATAGCATATGAGAGATTTTAGGAAAAATAATAGACATTAAAAGAAATTTAATAAAGAAAATAATATCATGCTTCTTATCTCTCTTGTTTTAAACCATTACATATATAAAACATAAATATACTGTTTATGGTTTCATCTATTTACAAATTAGTGAGTCTTTAAAACAACTTGTAACAAAACCAAACCTGAGCACTAACAATAGACTTCGAACATGTTTTTTTGGGGGATTTTTTATGCTTTAGGTATGTGTAGACACTGTCTACAATAGTCAACCTCCCTGGTCTAAGTTCCTAAAGTCTACAACCTTAGTATTCATCTTTCCATTTGCATTTTCCATTGTGACAGGACACATGTCAACATGACACCCTTTTCTAAGCTCACCAGGCACAAGAATTTAAGTATACCTACTAAGATGCCACATGTCATCACTATGTAGCTTCAACTCAACCTCAAGAAAAGAACCCCAAAGTTTCTCATCTATGCAAAAACATCCTAGATGTAACTACACCACTATTCAAGGATGCAATGAGACCTATATCCTACAAATATGAATACCACTCGTTCATCTAGTAAAGCATCTAAATGAAGATTTTATCCAATTTGGAAACTGCCACAATGAATTGAAAAGAAAAATATGATCACAACTTGTGGAATTAGAAAGTGTATCATTGTGAAAATTTAGCACCCATTATTATATGGTCTTTAGGACCTCTTAGACCCCTTTTTAGTGATTTCAAGATCCAATGTCTTAATGCTTGATTTCCCACATCTTTCATGTTCTTTCCTCGAGACTTTGCACACTACCCAAACCCCATATCTTCTTTGGAATTAACCGTTCTTTGACTAGGCTGACCTAAGTTGGCCTTGTCTTGGACAAGGCTGACCAAAGTCATCATTTTCCTTGGGGGTTGATTTTAAGTGGGCTTTGGGCCCAATGCGAGGGTGTTTTATTTTCTGATCTCAATTGTGGTCAACTTGTTAATTTTGAATCCAGTTATGAGTGTAAAAGGGAGTCTTCTATTCTCATTTTGACATCCATTACTATCCATAACATTCATGAGAAAAACATGTTTCAAGTGTAAGAAACCAAGAATTCAAGTTGTGCAATTGAGGATTTGGATTCAAGATTTAAAGGAAAGCATCCCATTGAAGATCTCCTAGTCTCCAAATCTTCTTCCTTTCAAGAAAAGGAAATCTTCTCTCATTGATGCAAATTTCTCTCCCATGGTGGCCAAGTAAAGGAATTCACAAGCAAGTTCAAGAAGATCCATACATCCACTCTTCTCCTCTTCCTTCTCCATTCAGGTTATCAAACAAATCAAAATTCAAGATCTAGGAGTGGCAACAATAGATCCATGCATTTGTGAGGGCATCCTTGATTCTACAATTCATTCCAAGATCAACACATACAAGCATCTTCATTGATATGAGTGATTTCTACATCCATTCATGAGGGTTTTTCATGCAAGGTGAATCTAACATTCATCTTGTTAACATTACTTTTCTTTATGCAATTTTAAATCCATTTCAAGGTTGATTACTATATAGGGGTTTGACCAAGGAAAAACTCTTTCCACAAGCTTTTCCTCTACTTTTCTATGTGCAGGAACGGGTTATAGAGTTGCAAGTTCAGATCCAGAAGGTATAGACACAATCACAAATCATCAAATTTTTTGTGAGTAGTCAAGAAAAAGTCTACCTATTGACTTATACCTATAATATTGAATTGTTCCTACACTTTTTGACTAAAATTTTCACAACAGGTAGCTATATGTCCAGAAAACCCAGATTTGAAGTTACGGTAGATTCTGACATTTCGATGATACTCAAATTCAGATCCAAAGTTTAAACCCCCTCATTTACTTTCAAGGTTAAAATTTATTCCTCTTTCCTTGCATATACTTTCATAGATCATATTTTCTTTATCATATTATCACATCTTCTACCCAATGATTACAAACAAAAACCCCCCATTAGATAGATCTCGCATTAGCACCCTTACTCTCTTGGTTGTGCTAATCAGATTCCCTTTGTAGGGGATTTTGTATTCCTATCGTATATATAATTTGGTATTTAGTATCTTCTATGATGTTTCATACTATTTTTTGTTATACATTTTGGTGAAACCAAATCATAACATTTCCTCTTTTAATTATGGTGTTAGATTTCATGGATTATTCATTGTGATTTGGTGCATTTAGATATCTAGATCTACTTTGTATGCATTTACATCATATTTTTATATCTATGCATTTGGATATTTAGGTATTATTTTCATGATCTCCCTTTTATTGTATGTATAGGTTCATATCTTTGTATCTAGATCTGCATCACATGCTTTTCACTTTCATAATCCAATCTACTTGTGTAGGATTTACATTATATTTTTTCATTTGATAGGTAAATGAGATTTTCATAAAAGACTATTTGGTAGGATTGTGTATTTATTTCAAATCATATAATTGCATTGCATCTCTCTTTTCTCTCATTCCCTAGTGCACAAGTGTTATCACTTTGAGTCTAACTTATAGCATTCTGGTTAGATGAAATTGTAGACTTGTTGGTTCCTTTGATCCCAAGTCTTCTCTCTTTCCAAGGAATCTTGATGAGACCAACATGAATCTTAATGACATTAACCCTATCATGCACAATAAATTTTCTCATTCTTCTCATGATGAAGATGAAGCTTTAAGGGATCCTCTTGTACAAGAACAAAAAATTTCCCATGACTTTGAGAATTTTGAATATTGGCTAGGTCAAGAAAACTCTAACCCTGAGGTCATTTCCATTGTAGAAGACTTAAGGAAGCTAATTCATAATGATGAACATGGTGTTAATGTCTTACCTAGCATATCTCATTTTATTGATACCAATATCAAGCCTACTAGGGATTGTGTTCAAGATTTAGTCCTCATTCCACCTACTAAAAGTGTTGAAGCCTTTATGCCTATATCTACTTCTATTCCTAGTGTGTCTACCTATGCTCTACCTATCATAAAAACTTCAATTCAAAGTTTCAATCCTACACATATGAGCATTCATAATCCTATTATTCCTTCCATTCCTTCAAGTATGCCATGTGTTTCATTACCTTCATCAATACCAACATACCATAGTGTGCCATTTTTCATATTCTACCATTCCTTCAATTTCCAACAATGTTCCTAACATTTATCATACATCTCCCCCTCCCATCATTTCTACTGATTCTACCATTAATAAGTTGGCTCAAAATGTGTCTTACTTGCAACAACACAGTTCTTCCATGACTCAATCCAAGTTCATCATTCCTACTTGTGACATTGCTAGTCCTTTGTCTTTAGATATTATCTGAGTTATTATCCCACAATATATGGAGACTCCTCACCTTGAGACTTATAACAGTAAGGGTGTTCCTTTAACTCATGTCAAAATATTTCAAACATTGTATACTGATTTCTCTCATGGCCATAGGTTCATAGAAAATTTATTCACTAGAACCTTTCGAGACAAGGCATTGTAATGGTATTGTTCTTTTTCTCCTTATTCTATTGATTCCTTCCAAAATCTTGCTAATGCTTGCATTCAACAATTTCAAAAAAATATTGGTCCTATGATTTCTTTGACTTATTGAATGCATCATAAACAAGGTGTTAAATAAAAAGTGATTGATTTCATTGGTAGATTTAAGCATTTGCATGCTCAGATTTATTATCCTGTGTCTGATATTGTTGTTCAATGCATTTTTATTTCTAATTTACAAAACACATTAGAGATAAGATTCATCTTTATAAATTTTATTCTTTCACTCAATTATGTGCAATGATTCATAATTATCAACTTCAAGTAAGTCAGTTTGAAAGAGCCACTCCAATGGCTCCTATTCTCGTTGAAGAGTGATGTTGCATCTAACAATTTCAAAAAAAATTAGAAACCAAAAAACTTCCTCAAAATCAACAACTCATCCAACAATTTTGATGGAAAAGTGGCAACAACATCCAAAGGTGTGACTCCTTTGTCATCTATCTTTAGACCTGCTTGTAATTTTACTCAGCTTTCAGAATCTTTGCACAATGTGATGTTGAAGTTAATCAATGATAATGTGTTAGCACTTCCTCCTATCAAACCCATCGAAACATCCAAGCCTTTACCAAAAAACTTTGATCAAAAATATTTTTTTCAATACCATCGTCAACCTGACCTTGATACTGAAAATTGTTACAGCTTGAAAATTGTTATCTAAGACCTTATTGATTCTATTTCTATATCTGTCAAAGGTGTGAATGATCAAGGAAACAAATTAGTAGCACCTCCTAATCAAAACTTGAAAATCTATACCAATCCTTTGTCATCTCATTCAACCAACACCATTGATGTTACTCAACCTTCTTCCTCCTCTCCATGCATTAACTATGATGATAAAGATAGTGAATCCAACCATGGTGTCAATATTATTGATCAAGACAAAACTAAACCTGAATCTAGCATTACCTTTGACTCCATTGAGACAATTAAAGCACCTGATGGTCCCTCTATAGTATTGAAAAAGTTAATGACCTTTATTCTCATGGTGTTCTTATTGATCCTACTTGCATGGTGAATGTGATAATTGAAGAACATATTTTTAGTAGATCATTGAAAAGCAATTTCTATGATAAATGTGATGTTCTGATCCAAACTTGCAATGGTTTCCTTTATCCTTCCCATGGTTCTATACTGTTTCTTATTGAATTTGGTGGTAAAACTTTGGATGTTATCTTCAATGTGATCCCAAATTCTGATCAATTTCAAGTAAAACTTGGTCTTCCTTGGCTTACCTCCATGAAAGTCGTTGCTTCTTCTATTCATAAATGTCTTAAATTTCCTCATAATAGAGAAATAATGTCTATTAACCATAGTCTTTATCAACCTTCAGTGCCTCGAGACTCAGTTGAACTTAATTTCTTTTGGCCTTCCATACCTCAATCAACTCAAGCCCATCCCAATTATTTCTTCTGATCTTATCACGCTTACAAGGTCTGGAATATTTTTGAACTTAGCAAACCCAAGGGTGTTCCATCTCTTTACCCTGTATGTGGACTTCTTCCTACACCTCCTACGCCTCCTATATATATGTTTCTGTTCCACCTTCTATATCTTATACATATTCTCCTCAAGACATCTCTCAACCTAGTGTGGTCCCTTTCATTCTTCGTCTTAAAGAAGAAAAGGGCTCGATGTTGATTGATTCTGACGCAAACCAAATTTCTATAAAAACCAAACGTAACCTTCATGCTTGTGACTGTCATCATAAATTTCATGCTAGAGCCCATCAATGTGCTTCCCAAAAGAATGCTTCCCCTCATAGACCTACTCATTCTTTTCTTCCCTTTGTCTGAACCATGCTTTAGCCAAAGAAGGAAGTGAACTTGAATAAAATAAAATTGAACAAACATGACAATTATATATGTATCTTGAATTCTATTACAATTAACCTAGTTAAAGAAGATACTCTTGATGATGATGCTTTTCATGCTAAAAATGATATTCATGCCAGTGATCCTGATGACATGTATGAGACTATTGATGTTGACCATAATTTTCCAAATTTTTTTTCACAACAATTATCTATCAATCCTAGTGACAAACACAGTGACTTATCTTTATAGCATGGTCCTTGTTTGGAATTGGCTATTATTCCATCTTTCATGCTTGATTTTTATCCTCTTGTGAGTTTCCCACCTTCTCTAAATACTACATACCGAGATGGGGAAGCAAGAGATACACTTGACTATCTCCTCTTGTGTGGTGGATTATGTGTGTTTTCCTGTGGTAATGTGATTCCCCTACGATGTATTGATTTTTATATGTTTTGTTTAAATTTCTTTAAATGACCCTTGTTGCTTTGTTTGCGCAAGGTGATATAGAAATCAAAAATTCATACACATTCTTCTATTTTTATCTCACTTCTTATATATGTCGTTACATGTTATATCATGCACGTTCCATTGTTCGCAAATATGCCTTTATGTTTTTTTATTAGGGATGATGCAAAATGGTATCTACCTATTCATTTTGGTCTCCGTGATGCCGACCCAAAAAAACCTCTTCTTCCTAGCTCTCTTACGTGTTATTCTTCCATTGTGTTTGTAGTTCTCCTACCTTTGGGGGATGATGATATTTCATTTTGATATAATATCTCATGCATTAACATATGATCATACTGACCCCAGAATTGTTAGATCCCTTCCTTGCTATCTTTTGTCATGTGCTTATTTCCCTTGATTTTTCCTTTCTTGGGGGCATCTCATAGTGGAAACGTCTCTTGCAGATGTATGTATGTTCCATTAAAGCCGCTTCTCTCGTTAAAGCATTTGTAGTCACTTTAACATGGGGGAATACACTCCATTGTATGTTTCACATTTTGCGCATACACACACACACACAATTATTTCATGCAATGTATCTCTCTTGCGGATGACCAAGGAGACAATATTTTCCTTGTGTTTTCCCTTTTTCATTGGATCCCTTAACGAAAACAAAATTTCCTTAAGGACTAATACTTCCTCTTTGATCCCTAATGAGACAACCTTTCCTTAGGCTTGATCCCTAAGGAAACATCATTTCCTTAGGCTTGATCATTCCTTTTCCGGATCCCTATAAAACAATCTTTTCTTAGGCCTAATCCTTTTTGATGATTTTACTAGCATAACACAACTTGCTAGACCATTTAATTCCATATTTTGTGGCATTTTTCTTTTTGTGTAGTCCATAATAAGATGATCTCTTACTATGCTAGTGATCACACAATATTCTGTCTCTTTCCTTCTTTCTCTTTCGAGTGATGCCTCTCTTATCTTGGTTTCAGATTTGATGGAAACTTGAGTCACTTGGGCGCTTGATGTTTCTTTGTCTCCTTGACCTTGATGAGATCATCCTTTGCATTTGATATACTTTACCATGGGCATGATTTCGTCTCACACTCTCACTAAATTGGGGGATAATTGTATCCTCCTAAAAAGTAGCACCCATAATTGGAGGCTCTAGGACCTATTAGACCCCATTTTGGTGATTTTGAGGTCTGAATGTCTGTTATGCTTGATCCCAGAAATCTCTATTTTCTCCTTCCACATATTATCATATCCACTGACACCCCAACAAAAATTGAGGTGGTTTTACCTGGAACAAGTCAACTGGCCGACTTGTTCTTGGGTTTTTTAGCCCAGATTTTGCCCAAGGCCTGATGCTATGATTTTCTTCCAAGGCCCGGATCTGTTGTTTCCCTTGAATTAATTTGAATCCTAGGATTATTATAAAAGGATACCCTCTCCTCCCATTTTGACATGACAATCCTTATATAAGAAATATATCAATTCAAGCTCAAGCATTCAAGCAATAAACCATTCAAGTTGTGCAATTGAGGATTTGAATTCAAGATTTGAAGGCAAGCACCCAATCTAGGATCTCCAAGTCTCCTTTTCTTCAAGTTCCATTCAAGGAAAGGAAATCTTCTCTCATTGATGAAAATTTCTCTCCCATGGTGGCCAAGTAGAGGAATTCACAAGCAAGCAAGAAGATCCATACATTCATTCTTCTCATCTTCCTTCTCCATTGAGGTTATCAAGCATATCAACATTCAAGATCTAGGAGTGACAATCATAGATCCATGCATTTGTGAGGGTATCGTTGATTCTACAATTCATTCCAAGATCAAAACGTACAAGCATCTTCATGGATTTGAACGATTTCTACATTTGTTCATGAGGGTTTTTCATGCAAGGTGAATCTAACATTTATCTTGTTTAAATTACTTTACTTTATGCACTTTCAATTTCATTTCAAGGTTGATTCCTATATAGGGGTTTGACCAAGGAAAACCCCTTTGCACAACCTTTTACCCTTCTTTTCTATGTGTAGGAATAGGTTGTGGAGTTGCAGGTTCAGATCTAAAAGGTACAAACATAGTCATAGATCCTAAGAAATTTTCATCAGACTCGAAGCAGTCAAGAAAAAGTTGACATGTCGACTTGTACTTAGAATCTTGACTTGTTCTTGCACTTCTTGACTGAAATTTGTACAACAGACAACTACAGGTCCCAGAAACCCAGATCTGAAATTATGATAGATTCTGACATTCTGGCGATAGTCAAATTCAGATCCAAAGTTCAAACCTCCTCATCTAGTTTCAAGGTGCACATTTCTTCCTCTTTCCTTGCATCTACTTTCATAGATCAGATTTTCTTTATCACATTATCATACCTTCTACTGAAGGAATACAAACAAAAATCCTACATTGGATAGATCTTGCATTGTCACCCTTACTCTCTGGGTTGTGCTATCAGATTCCTTTTGTGACATATTTTGTATTCCTAATGTATATAGAATTTGGTATTTTGTATCTTCTATGATGTTGCTTACCATTTTCTATTATACACTTACAATTTAGGACACTACATATTTGAACAACATTAACATATCAATCTTTAATTTCTTTTAACGATGTTTGTAGACTTCTCAAAGATCCTACACTTCATTATTTACCATTTTGAAAAATATTCAATTTTTTATTATTTTGGTGCAAGTTATTTGTGACACATGGAAAAGTACCTAAATTTTAGGAACCGTCCACTTTGAAAATTCATTAAAAAAAATACTCAACAAAAAGTTACAAAAAATACTTAATTTATAGTACTCACTCTTAATTATCTTTCTACCAAAGATTTTTTCAAAAATACTAAATGCATCTAAAAATTTCTTAAGACGCATGTTTGATGCTATGTTATGTTTTGTTGAATAAACAGGAACAATTTTATGTGTGTGAAGATTTGACCCCCTTAATCTTATCTATTTTTTATAAAATTTAGTAGTTTAGAAACAAGATTTAGAGTATTACAATTCATCTTATTTTAGTATCTTCAAATTTTGAGTGAGCGAGTCTCAAATTGTTCTTCCAAGTTCAAGTTTAGCTAATTTTAGAGAAGAAAAAAAAAGTGGGCACTTATACCCACCTTTTTCTTCACCATCATGCATGGTGCATGTGCCCTGCAATAATACATGAATATGAAATGCCAGAATGTCAGGTTTACCAAAATGTAATGTAGGGAAAATGGGCTTACTAGTTTATGCATGCAAACTAGGAAACTAGGCTTATTTCCACCATGATTACATAAAGGAGAGTGGATCCACTTGGATCAACATCAAATCTTATTGAAAAGGATTAAGTATAGGGGGAATCCAATCACTCCTTATTTGATTTGAAAATGACACTGCAAAGATGTGGATGAAATGTGAAGATTAAGGCTAGAAGGTGCAAAATTGATAATGAAAAAAAAATAAAATTTGCAGAACATATAATCATAGAACCAACCCAAATATAGAAAAGGGATGTAGAGAGGAACCTGTCATAAAAATATGAGCTGAAACTAGGTGGTCAACATCACCTTGGGCGAATTTGAACTACAAGGTGATTTTTTTAGCACCAAGACTGAATCTGGGTCCCTGAGACCTTGTAACGGCTTCCTACCAAATCTTAGCTACTTTTGGGAGGTCAATGACACCCCGAGTGCCCTTGCATATGACTATTTGTTTGTGTGTACTCTTATATTTTCCCACTAATTTTATGATTCTTGAGTGAATGCCACTAATAAATGATCCTAGCACTTAATTTGTTTTCTTTGGCATATCACTGAATGTTTAGAATATTCTTAACCTTGTTCTTAGAGCACCACCTGTCCTAGATTAGATTGTGTCTACAATTTTATCCCTCGATTGGACTATAGTAAAAACCTCATCCCTATAGTTCCAATTGCAATTTTAAAGTAGCTATTTTTTGTGTCAACACTTCCAAAACATGATTGTTGGTCATCAACTGAGGCACAAAAGGTTTTAGAATTGTATATCTAGAGCTTGCATTTAAGGACATCACACTAAGTATCTTTAATCATAGAAAATTTACAAAAATGCATATGAATTAAAGTATATCAATTGTTATTATATAAATTATAGGTTCATATTCTAGATTCTACTTTATCTATATCATGATCTATTATATTTGTTTATCATTATCATAATAGGTCCTAACAGTGCTTTTAATTATCACCTAGTTCCTTCAAAAAATCATACAAAAAGAAAATGCCTTTTGCAAGTATTGGAGATCTGTTAGTACTAAAGACAAAGTTGCTCCATAATAATACAATTATGACAAGTAGCTCAAATTCTAAATACAACCTTATCATAGATCCTTAAATGATTAGATCTCAACCCCATCAAATCTTTGATATCATATTAAGCTCTATTTTTTTTTGTCACTATATCACAACATTCAAAATTTATATTACATCAATTTAAAGAGTGTCTTAATCTTCTTAATTAATTTACTTTATTTTTGTTTCAACTATATGATATTTCACCCAGGGTTGAACTTGGCCCCAATGTGCCTCCTCCTTCACATAGTTGCTTAGATAAAAGCAACTTGTGGTTTAGATGTACGCTTGTTCAAATTATTGTAATTTGCTATATAAGGACAAAGATGCTAACATCTACATATTTTGACTTGTTTCTAAATAAAATAAAATAATATTTTATTAATATTGATGAAATGTAATTCTATTTTATATGTTATAGTTCATAATTAGATCTAGAATAAAACATGGTAAAAAGTTAAGACCTTTTCAAAGGCCCACCTATACTTTACAGTAAATATCATTGATAAAAAGATGACTCAAAAAGAGAGGATATTGGAGTACTTCAAATTTAAATTTAAATGCTAACACAACTTGAAACTATTTGATAAAGTAAATGCCACTCCCTATTTGAAACTATATTTTCCCACTAATTTTATGCTTTTTAAGTGAATGTCACTGATAAGCGGTCCTAGCACTTAATTTGTTTCCTTTAGCATATCACTCAACTTTTAGAGCATTCCTCTAATTTTTAGAGCATCACCCATCCTAGATTAGATTGTGTGTACAACTCTATCACCTCGAATTAACTATAGTGAAAATCTCATTCCTATAGTTTCATTTTCAATTTCAATTTCAAAGTAGCCATTTCTTGTGTTAATTGTTCTAAAACATGATTGTTGTCCATCAACCAATGAACCAAAGGTTTTAGAATCACATGTCTAGAGCTTGTGTTTAAGGACTTAAGCCTAGTAAATTTAATCATAGGGCAATAAGGAAAATACATATGCAAATTAAAGCATATCAACTGCTATTATATGAATTATAGGTCCATCTTCTAGATTCTACTTATCTATATCATGATCTAATATATTTATCATTACCATAATAGGTCCTAATAATACTTTTGAGTGTCTTAGTTTCTTCATAAAATCATACAATGAGACAACATATTTTGCAAGTATTGGAGATTTGTTAGTAGCAAAGACAAAGTTGCTCCATAACAATACAATCATCACACGTGGCTCAAACTCTGAATATAACCGTATTATAGATCCTTAAATTATTAGATCTCAACTATATCAAATCTTTGATATCATATTGAACTCCAATATTTATTTATTTTTTGTCACAATATTACAACATTCAAAATTTATATTACATTAGTTGAAAGAGAGTCTTAATCTTCTTAATCAATTTACTTTATTTTTTCAAATTATATGATATTTTATCTAGAGTTGAACTTGGCGCCGACACATCTCCTCCTGCACGTAGTTGCTTGGCCAAAAGTAGCTTGTACGTTAAATGTGTGCTTACTCAAATTGTTAGAATCTACTATATAGAAACATAGATACCAAAATCTATATATTCCAACTTGTTTAGATATTTCAATACTTTCAAATCCAGATTTGACACATCCAGAATAATCGACTAGGTAAACCAAGAATACTCTTTAATGAAAAACACACAACTCTTGTGATAAGGAATCCATTTATTATCAAATAAATTTGCCAATTGAAAATAAAACTTCAACAAAAATTTGGAGGCACAATTAAAATTATTTTCTTCTCTCTTTTATCTTTAAACAGAGCTTCAGAACAGCTATAGAATAGTACCAACGATCTGTCAATAATGAAGAATTACAGCTCAATGAGTCTGACAAATACTTAAATAGGGAATGCCCACTGAAATCAATCGTCAAAAGTGAGCCACCGACAATGTAAAAATAGAGTACTCTCCATGACAATTCAAAGATCCCAACTCAAATTTAGTGTATACTAATCAAGATTTGACCTAAACTGAAAATTCAGATTTTATTTATATTTTCAAAAATGAAGACATGAAGATTAATTTGATTTTCTGTATTTAAAAAATGAAAATATATGAAAACTAATTCCATTTTATGTTAGTCTAAGTAGACTGTGTGATGAGAGACTACCACTTTTTGATATTGTACTACCCCTTCTTTAATAAAGTTTCATATAAAATAGTATACATCTTATTCATGAAAAAAATTAAGATTCTCCAAAGCCTTTATAATGACATATTGAATGTGTGGCTATAGGTATTCTAATCATAATGTTTATTTCTGAAAGAGATCTAATGCTGATGAGTGACCCCATTGATTCAGCTAACAGTTCTAATGAGCATTTTGGCACTAATTATCAAACTCTTACTATAATTATGGGGAAAAATTCATAATGAACAGGAATTCTGGGAAAAAATTATAAAGAAAAGGAATTCTGGTTGCCAAGCAAGTTACAGAAGGAGGAAGTATGGAATCTCAGGAGGGATTGACTATGGATGGTTCTGTTGATTTGAAGGGCAAACCTGTTCTTAGGTCCAAAACTGGAAGATGGAAAGCCTGCTCATTTGTTGTAGGTAAAATATCTTCTTTGTATTATTTAAACGTTTTGATAATTGATCATGGAGTATAATTCAAAACGTCAAATTTAGAAGCAACTAAATATAAAAATAGTCACGTTCAAATATGATTGTTTTTGCAATGTAACAAATTATATGATAGTGTAAAGAGTTTCGGACTCCTTCAAAACCTGCAGTTACCTCAAATAAAAACAAATTATGTGATAGAGATACAATTTTGGCCTATGATAACCTCTCTGAAGAGTTATTCGTAAGCATTGATCTGCAGTTAAATCCCAGAAAACCATTCATAGATTCTACTTGGAAGTTGTATGAATTCATAGCAAATTACTGATTAGATTGATGGTTACAAGCAGGCTATGAAATATTTGAAAGGATGGCCTTTTATGGAATTTCCTCCAATTTGGTGAATTATTTAACCAGCAAGTTGCATGAGGGCACAGTGACTTCATCAAGGAATGTAAACAATTGGACTGGTGCCATTTGGATCACTCCTATCCTTGGTGCATACATTGCAGATACTCACTGGGGACGCTACTGGACGTTCACAATATTTTCCTTCATTTATATACTGGTCTGCACCTCATCTCTATCACTTGACACATTTTTTTTATTCACACAATCAAGAAAGATGAGATTTTTTATACTGGTATATTGTGTGCAGGGAATGGTGGTTTTGACTTTGGCTGTCTCATTGCCATCTCTGAGACCACCCAAATGTGCTAAAAATGCAAGCTTGTGTGAAAAGGCCTCGTCACTTCAGGTAGGAGTTTTTTATTTTGGACTGTATGTGCTTGCTTTGGGCACAGGTGGTACAAAACCCAATATTTCCACCATTGGGGCAGATCAATTTGATGAGTTTGAGGCCAAAGAGAAGGCTCAAAAGGTTTCCTTCTTCAACTGGTGGATGTTCAGTGTGTTTTTTGGATCACTGTTTGCACAAACTTTTCTGATATACATCCAGGAACATGTTGGATTCGCTGTGGGATATGCAGTTCCTACTCTTAGTTTGATCATATCAGTGGGCATATTTTTATTGGGAACTCCCTTTTACAGACATAAGCTTCAGAAAGGGAATCCTTTTGGTCGAATTGCTCAGGTAATAGTTGCAGCAGTTCGTAAATGGAAAGTGAAGGCACCCGCTGATGCAGAGGAGCTGTATGAATTGGAGCCCAAAGCCTATTTTCCAAAGGAAGATTCCCCATTTCTAACACTCCATTCTTGAGGTCAGATTAACATTACTGTCAATACATTTCTAAAGCAGCAGTTTTAAGCGTTGTTTAATGGTGGGGTTTTATAAATTTATATAAAATTAATTATGTCAATTATATAATCAGTGTTTAGGACATTTAAATTGGTCTTTTATATTAGAGAAATCATAAATAAAAATTTGTAATAAACACTGTGATTTATGGTTGTTTGACTACAAGCCCAAGTCTCCAAAGATCATTCCTTGCAGAATTATTACTCTTTTGAAATCCTGACATTGCTCTTCTTAGAATAGCCTAAAAAGACTACTGTTTAAATGTGGGAGCGCTTCTGGATATAATTGCGGTATATTTTTTCTATCAATGTTTCAAATCATATTCTATGATTTATCATCAGAATAGTGAACTAGATAAGATAAAATAAGTGAGCTTAATCTGTAATTCACTTATTTTCTCTTCTCTGGCTCACTATCCTGATGATGAATCATTGCGTATGATTTGAAATGTTGATAGAGAAACATACACAGTTAAAATCAAGAAGCTCTCAAATTCAATCAATATAGACTGTAGAAACCTAACAAATGTTAAAAAATCCAATTCAAATCACTTCATGCAACTGATGTTTAATATTAATATAGTAATACTTAAATTTATTTTGCTTCAGATTTCTGGATAAAGCAGCAACAAAGAATGATTCTACATCAAGTCCATGGGGGCTATGCACTGTGACTCAAGTAGAAGAAACCAAGCTCATGATAAAACTACTCCCAATATGGGTTGCCATGTTCATACCTGGCACCATAGTATCCCAAGTAAACACATTGTTCATAAAGCAGGGAAATACACTGAAGAGGAACATGGGCCCTCACTTTGAAATACCCTCTGGCTGCCTCACAGCATTTGTCACCATGTCAATGCTGGTGTCTATTGTAATCTATGACAGAGTCCTTGTCCATCTCTTCAGAAAATTTACAGGAAAACCCAGAGGCATAACTATCTTGCAAAGAATTGGAATTGGTCTAATTATCGAATTAATACTTATGGTGGTTGCAGCAATAACAGAACAACAGAGAATTAGGGTTGTGAAAGCACATGGGCTTGAAGGAAACCCAAAAGCAGTAGCACCCCTCACAGTCTTCATTTTGCTTCCTCAATTTATGCTTATGGGTATAAGAGATGCTTTTCTTGAAGTGGGTAAGTTGGAATTTTTCTATGATCAATCCCCTGAGAGCATGCAGAGCATTGGAACTGCACTATTTGCCAGCGCATTTGGCATTGGGAATTTTATCAGTAGTTCTCTTTTGACTACAGTGACTGATATAACTGGGAAAAATGGCCACACAAGCTGGATTTTAGACAATCTAAATGCATCTCGCATTTACTATTACTATGCATTGTTGGCTGTTCTCAGTTTCTTGAATATGATTTTCTTTCTGGCAGTTTCATGGCTGTATGTTTATAAGAGAGAAACCAGTGAAGCTTTTGGCAGTAGCCATGGGATGAATCAGAACGCCAGTCAAAATGTAAAGCAGCGGCAGGGTTATACAAATGTCGACAATATCGACGGCATGCCGATGGATTTGAACCCAAATGACAGTTGATTATGTCCATGGATTCCAACTGAAATAATTCTGCTGCGGTTATCTAGTCTTAAACAGTTTAATAAATGCTGTAAACCATGTAATCTATTATGTCCTGTTTATGACAATAAATTTCATATTACTAGTAAATAAATTTAATATTACTAGTACTTCACCTCTTTTGGGTGTAAGGGTATGCCCATAGGTTTTCTATTTGAAGTTAAATGGTTCACAAAGAGCTCATCGGGGATCAAGTCTTGCCGAGTGCAAGGTCCGACATCATAAGGGATGAGACTTGGATCGTGCCCTAGGGGAATTTGGCAGTGTGGATGCTCCTCAGTCCTTGGCTCTAAGCTAAAGAGGCACGTGTGGGCCCATATCGGGTCCCTAAACCCTCCATAAAAAAAAAAAAAAGATTTATATAATAGAAGCAAGCGTATAAAAGTGACATTGTATAAGTGTGCCATGTACATAGTAGTAACATTTATGGAGGAACTAAAACTACAGTAGTGCAATATTGTATTTGATGTATGACATGGTAAGTGAAGTGACATTGAAATACATAGAAAGACCAAAAAATTGTTGTATATGTAAATATAAATGTTCTTTGTATCCTCTTCGTGATCAGGAAGTGACAACCTGTACAAGAGGGAAAATGGATTAATTGATAAGCAAAAAAGGATTTGATTAAATGGCGGGAAAAATTTGACCTGTAGTAATTAAGAAGTGGTTGAATAGGTAACTTCACATACCTGGGCATTCTGCAAGAACTGATGTAGGAGCATCCTAGGATTCTTGGCAATCATGTATCAAACAAAAAAATATGTTTACTTTTGGAGTTTGGTAGCTTAGAGGAGTACTCGGTTGCTCGGTTTCCTGTTGATCAGTGGTTGGTCGACTCGGTGACTAAGCTCGGTGGTGTTGCTCGGTATCCGGTCACTATTGGTGACTCGGTTACTGTTGGTGACTAGGTGTTTTGTGCTTTCTGCTCGGTTGTTTCTCCGAGTAGGTTCGGTTGGCTTGGTGGCTTCACTGATCGGTTGTTGTTGGCTCGGTTCTGCTTAGCCGCTGGTCTTTGTTGCTCAGTGGTCTTTTCACCGACTGGGTTTTATTTGATGGATTTGCAAGCCGACTTGCTAGCCGACTTATGCATTTAATTTGGGTCATGTTATTAATGATGAATCTCTCATTGGGGATTGTGGGGACCTAAATTTGGGTCGTTGGGTTCTCCAATGCTAGATAATTGTGGATCTTAGGTCGACCTATTAGTTGCCTCTTGTGTTTAAGTTGTATTTTGTTCTTAGCTTAGGGCATCAAGAAGGGAGATCGGATCTGAGTGTTGGATCTGAGAAGCTGGATTGTGAGTTGTATGTCTTGGCAGTAGGTAAATGGCCTGATGCTTGCACCTGTAATAGATCTTAGTGTTCAACTCTTTGTAATTGGCCATAACCGGGAAGGCCTTATAGCCTGACTTGTTGGATGTAATTGATGTTGATGATAATAAGTCTCATATGTTGGTTTTTATTCCTGTGTTATTGGTTGTTTCCGTTGTTCTTGTTGTTGGCTGCAAGTCTGGACATCTCTTCGGTCTTGACTGCATCAGATGGTATCAGAGCAAAGTGTCAATCCTGGAGGAGGAGTTAAGGTGTCAGTCGCTGGAGACTAGTGGATTGAAGATGCCTCCGATGAAAACCTGGGAGATCATAGAGGAGGAACCTAAGGAGGAATTCAATCTGGAAGATTTTAGAACTTTGTAGAGACAAGTGCAAGATCTACAAGAGGAGTTGCGAAGAAAGAATGCATCTAAAGAAAACTGAGATAGTGGTGAAGAATCTGAGGAAGAAGATCATTTCAAGGAAGTTGTAGAAGATGTCAGAGATCCAAAAGAGGCTAGATTTTTGAAAGCTATGTCTAAGATTGGGAAAAGACCTAAGATTGAAGTTTCTACATTTGTTGGAAGCCTTAGGCCAGAGGAGTTGATCGATTGTATTAATGAGATGGATGAATACTTCGAGTATGAGGAAGTCGAAGATCTTGATAGAGTCCGATTTGCAAAGACAAAACTTAAAGGTCATGCAAATATATGGTGGAGAGAAGTTCAATTGGAAAGAAGTAGGAGAGGAAAAGACAAGATTACTAGATGGAACCGAATGGTTGAAAAGTTGAAGAAGCAATTCATTTTGGTGGACTATGAATTAGAGATGTTTAAGAAGATGCAAGGATTGAAGCAGACAAACAAATTGGTGCAAGAGTATACTGAGGAGTTTTATAGAATCCTGATTAGGACTGGTCATTCTGAAGCTGATAAAGAGAAGGTTGCTAGCTATATCTATGGCTTGAGGCCTAGTATTCAACAAGAATTACTTACTGTTCGGATGACAACAATAGGAGATGCTGATCAAATGGTGTTGAAGATTGAAGAGAAGTTGAACAAGAAATTTGAAAGCAGACAGAATAATCGAAACCGAGGTGGTAAGGCTGATGGCACAAGTGCTGGGAGTAATGGGGTGGAGAATCCTAAGAAGACTGATGTAGGATCTAGCAATAGTCAAACCACTAGGAACTACAATGGTGGGTACAAAAGAAGAGGAAGAAGTGATTTCATCGGTACTTGTTTTCAGTGTGGTGAGAAGGGACATAGGGCCTTTTCATGTCCTCAAAAGAAGTTTACCCTAACTACCAAGGAGAGTCCAGTGAATACTGCAGAAGACGGTGAAGTTCTAACCACTAGAAGACTGGTTGCATGTATTAATGAACCAATGCAGAGAAGGAATTTATTTAGAACTAGATGTAAGTGCAAGGATAAGGTATGTAATGTCATAATTGATGGTGGCAGTTCCGAGAACTGTGTTTCAAAAGAGATGGTTAGTAAGTTAAAGTTGGAAAGGAGGAAACATTCTAATCCTTATAAGATTAGTTGGATACAAGATGTGTCTAAGGTTAGGATTGAGGAGCAATGCCTAGTTGATTTTAAGATTGGGTCTTATTATGATGAGATATTATGTGATGTGTTGCCTATGGATGGTTGTCATCTTTTGCTCAGTAGACCTTGGCAATATGACATACATATATTGTTTGATGGTCATGCTAATACCTATGTTGTTAGGAAGGGAGGTTCCGAGTATAAACTGGTACCTTTGCAAGAAGCGGGAGTTAAAAGATGTGGAGTCATTAGGTGTTGTCCGAGTGACATTGGCTGAGTGAAAGAAATGAGGATCTGAAGGAAAAAGTTAAGGAGAATGACATCTCTGAGAAACTTGTAGAAATTAAGAAACAAATGGCAATTCTGACTAAGGTGGTGCAGCAGATGGTGGCAGTTGTGACACAATGAGATTCAAATGATACCGATTTGATTAGTAAGTCTTGTGAGGATGAGGTTCCCCGAAATATTGATGGTATTAGGAGTGCATTAAGAGAGAATAAGAAGACAGAGGATGATAGAAGTCAGTTATTGTCGATTGCAGACAAGAGATCCGAGAAAAGTGCAGGACATGTGAACTTGCCTAATGGGACAATGGACAGAATGAAGATAGCATGGGATGAAGGACAAGAGGAGACATGGGTTAAGAAAAAGTATGGAATATCTGTTTTGATTCCCTTAAGATGTTCATGATTTCCTTTATAGGAACATCTTCTTTTACATGGGGTGTTTGATATAGGAGCATCCTAGGATTCTTGGCAATCATGTATCAAACACAAAAATATGTTTACTTTTGGAGTTTGGTAGCTTAGAGGAGTACTCAATTTCTTGGTTTCCTGTTGATCAGTGGTTGGTCGACTCGGTGACTAAGCTCGGTGGTGTTGCTCGGTACCCGGTCACTATTGGTGACTTAGTTACTGTTGGTGACTCGGTGCTTTGCGCTTTTTGCTCGGTTGTTTCTTTGAGTAGGTTTGGTTGGCTCAATGGCTTCACCAACCTGTTGTTGGCTCAGCTCTACTTAGTCGACTGGTCTCTATTGCTCGGTGGTCTTTTCACCGACTGGGTTTTATTTGATGGATTTGCAGGCCGACTTATGTATTTAATTTGGGTTGTGATATTAATGATGAATCTCTCATTGGGGATTGTGGGGACCTAAATTTGGGTTGTTGGGTTCTCCAATGCTAGATAATTGTGGATCTTAGACCGACCTATTAGTTGCCTCTTGTGTTTAAGTTGTATTATGTTCTTAGCTTAGGGCAACAAGAAGGGAGATTGGACTTGAGTGTTGCATCTGAGAAGTTGGACTGTGAGTCTTATGTCTTGGTAAAAGGTAAATGGCTTGATGCTTGCAGAAGATCTGTAATAGATCTTGGTGTGACTCTTTGTAATTGGCTGTAACCGGGAAGGCCTTACAGCCCCACATGTTGCATGTAATTGATGTTGATGATAATAAGTCTCTTATGTTGGTTCAAATTCTTGTGTTATTGGTTGTTTCCGTTGTTCTTGTTGTTGGTTGCAAGTCTGGACATCTCTTTTGAGATCTCTCCGGTCTTGACTGCATCAAGAACAAATTTTTTTGTGCACCCTCTTTGTGCTCAGCAATAGTCAACCTGTAGAATATAGTAATGAATTACTGTTGAAGCCAAAAAATATTGATTAATGGATTACTTTTAAATTTTCCATACAAGTATCTTAACAGACTTGGGTTGTGTGCAAGATCAAGTGCAGGCGAGATTCTTCTTTTTTTCTAATAATGTTGTATGGATTCTTTTGCATGTTGTAAAAGTGACCGAAAGAGAATGCAAACAGTATATAAATTCCTTTGAGGGATTTGACTCTTCAGATTGCTGTGAAGGTGAGACATTGTTTCTTGGCCAATAGTAAATTTCTTAGTGTAGTCTTTTGTAGGTTCTAGTATGTAGTAGAATTGTAGAGTGTTGACATTCAGACAAATTTGTTCACAGTAAAATGTGAATTTAGTTCCCAAAGTAAGCTATGTCATCTAGATATCCCCAAGGTGGAAGCATAAGGAAAAACCAGAGCACATGTAAAATGAAGTACAAAAAATTCATTCATAACACCAACTATACCATGAATATTGTACAGAATAGATTCGACTCAACAACAAGAACTGTAAATATGATTTATAGTAAGGGCAAAAAAACAAGTTTTGAAGGGGTGTTGGAACCCTATAGATGAGAAGATATAACATGGATATTAGTCGATACAAAGTAGAGAAGATGGAATAGGTACAAATGATACTAAAAAATTAAGTGATTCTTCTGAAGTTCTATATTATGTCAAAAAAAAATGTACAGTAGACTTGCAAAACAAAGTTGCCTTCATCTATGAAACCAAGCCTTTCAAATTGTAAGATTTTTGCTTTCAACTGTGTTGCAATGTCTATTTTGTGGTAGAAGAACAAAGATCTGAAATTTCATTTAATAGAAATGTGCTCTCATCTATGAAATCCAGCTTAGCAACTTCTAAGATTGTTGATTTGTGCCGCAATTCATTATTATATGTTTCCATTCTATTTGAGACAGTGAAGAGGAATTGATTGTATTATACATTTCTTATAACTTCTTAAGCACATCTGACTGCATCTTGATTGAATTATAGCATATACAGTTCTTTTGCAGGCATGCTAATGAGTCTAGTTGTGTCTTCCTCAAAAGCAGTTGCCCACATAGCACTTATGTGGTCTTCAAGCTTGACTTGAAGAACATATCTAAAATCACAATCTAGAAAGGTAACGACACACTTTGGACAAAACCATTTCCATAAGTATTATGTTTGGCTCTTTTCTTGCATTGTTTGCCTCCAATGGGGCATGATGGATAACAAAAATTATTTGATTTGATGAAAATAAGGTTTGCTTTAACAATGCATTGCATAGGTTTTGTGACATCTAAAGGCTCCTCTTCAATTTTGGAAATTGTCTGTCATGTTAAAATTAGAGGCAGATCTAGAAGGGTGGTTGTTGGCATAAGAAAATCATTTCCATGTCGGGTGAACATAGATTGTAGTTGCTTTGCTTCTTCAATATCAAGGTTGATAAATAACTGGGAAGTAGCTAGTGTGCTTATGACCCTACTAATATATTATATCACATGACCATGTCTTATAGTGAGTACAGTTACCTTGTGTAGATGGCACATCTCCTATAATTGTGTGCCTTCTTTGTGAGTTGATTGTCCCCACAAAGTAACATTTATAGTGGGGGTAGACAAATCTATCATTTTGAGACTCCTTCTGACAACCTCAGTTGCATCTCGTCTTGTAATTGTAGAGGCAGGATCCACACATATGAAAATTCCAACTAGATCAATTGAAGAATTAATATTTGTATTCATTATCTCCAAAATGGGTGTGAAAGAGAGTTGAAGTGTTGGAATTGAGAGGTCGTCATAACAAAGAGTAAGTGTTGAATCATCCTTTAAATTGATTTCTATTTCACTATTGATCTTATTGTAAAAATGTTTGCAGTTTTGATGATACCACCAGACAATGTATAAACACTCCCAACTTAAAATTTTTCAAAGTGGAGGTCTACAACTTCATTGAAGCAAGTGGCACGTACTTCAGTTTTTCACTATCAATAATATCAAAACTAAACATATGGTCATTTCCATTCTTTGAGCTAAAATGGTGGATTTCTTTTTTCATAGTCACGCGACCTTTTATAGTCCACAATGTTTGATATGGATTCAAACTTATAAACAAAGTGATAGTCAAGGTGAAACATTTTTCCATAGAGATGCATTGAGGCCAAAAATCAATTTAGTAGGAGTCATTTGGGTTGATGTGCCAATATGTCCAACATTTGTGCACGTGTTCAATGGAATAACAACATATCGATTGACAACTTTCTCTGGTTCTTTGAAGAAGGTGGGAGCACCAATAATATCATGTTCCGTGTAGAGAACCTCTAAGTTAGAGATTACAATCCACCTAAATAGTTTTTGATTGAGGAAAAAATAGGTTTTGAAGCGACCCAAAAGCCTTTACAAAGAAGTTACATCATATATAACAATAAAGCTTCCCAAAGACAAAACAATGCTGGAAGACCAACAGACCAATCAAAATCCAGTAGAAAACCAGCACACAGAAAACACCAGAAAAACCAACACATAGGAACAACCAAAAAAACCAACACGCTAGCACCGAAGCAACCAAAACTAGAAAAAAGGAACAGGAGCCCACTAGGCAAGATCCTTCAGAGTCACTACAACCTCTTCCTTCATGGAAGTCATCTTTTGCACAGTAACCTTCAGATCATCAATTTCCTTTGGGACAAAAACTACTTTTTCTTGAGGCTCTCCTTGGTTCTCTTTCTTGGTCCCTCATTATGATTCGTCACCTCTTCAGTATCATCCATCTTCACAATATCCTTCTCCATTAGGGGGATCTCCAATTTAGCAACCAGGACTTTAAGATTATCGACACAAACCTTCAAACCCTCATGCGTATGTTGAAGAATTTTCTTTATGGTATTGTCAGTCTTCTCCCACTTTATAGTAAGCTCCTCTAAATTCCTTTATATAGTGTCCATCTTGTTGTTATCACCAGAAAAGTGACCCAACACCTTATTCTTCTCTTCCATAGTCCACTACCCCTCAGAATTCTGGGTATCCATTCCCTGTTGAAGATTCTCCAACTTAGCATTAAGAGCCTTGTACTTGAGGCTAAGCTATTTAATTTTCCTGAAGGAGTACATCGACTTAGCGTTGGCAATTTGAAGCACACCCAAGGTAAAATCCATCTTATCTTCCAGATCCTCAGGAAATAGATGAATAGAAGCCTCTTTATACCCAATAAGGCCCCCCTTTGGAATTGAAGCCAGAATCCTTTTAATTAGGAGGCGATATCACCTTGTCATGTTCCACAGAGTCGGTGTAGTCCACAAGAATTGAAACTTTCTAAGATTTATTCTTCTTCCTACTGCCCCCCTCAGAATCCTTCTGATGAATCTTCTTCTTCTCTAAAACTGCAGTGAACTTGTGTTCCACAGTACCAATACCAGTCTGCACTGGACCGACAGTAGAAATAATCACAACATCGAAAGCACTAACCTCCTCATCATTGTCTTTCGTCTCCATACCCTCCTTCTCACCGAAGCCCTCAACCTCGTTACCTCCCATTAAAGAAATCTCATCATCATCTTTAGTTTCCATCCCTTCTCCTTCTTGAAACCTCGGAACAAACTTTTGAGACATAGGAGTAGCCATTGGGGAACCATTCTGCTCAGACTGTGGTTCATTATTACTCTCAGAATGCCATGTCATTTTGTCAGTTTTAGATTTTTCATAGGAGTCAAGCTCTTGATCGTAGTACTCTCTTTAGACCCTTCCACCTTTCTTTTTCCCCTATCAGCCTTCTCCTGAATAGGTATGGATATAGACCTATGATCTTTCTCCCAATAATGCCCATATATAAGGAAGATGAGACCTTCATGCAACATGAGCTTTTTAGGGTTTTTCCTATTTTCCTTCACACTATGATTAAGAGACTCAAGAAGAAAATGTGGGAAGGAGACAAGGATCTTGTGTCTGAAATGGTTTAATAGAACAAAATGATAGCTATGAACCCTAGTGAAACCACCATCTAGGGTAAAATGCTCCATAATAACCTTTAAAAACATACCCCAAATGGGTTTAATTTGATTGATATCATAGAACCCCCCAATCTTAACTAAAATCTCCCTTTCCTTATCACATTTCAGAAATTGTTTAAAAAATTTATCAAAGACTTTTCTATCTTTGAAGAATTTCATACTTGTCAAAGGTAAACCAATGATTTCCCCAATAAATTTCTCATTAAGAGCAACCTTCACACCACACAAAGATGCTGTGCCATTCTTCGAATTATCAGTGAAGAGATTCATGATTTTCTTATCATAGCCTCACAAACGCTCCAGATATGGAGTAACCCTTCCCTTCCTGAGCTTACTCCATATAAATTCTTCCTTTTTCCAGACCTCCTAAGTCATAGGTTCTGTAATGACCTAAAAGTGGTCACCTAAACCCTAGACCCCTAATCTTAGTCTAATATCAAGAAACCCTAATCTTGATTATCCTAAGTCATAAATCAAACAGACAGTTCATCAAATGCAAGCTAATCCGACCTGAACCCTAGGTCCTAATCAATCATTGTACTTGATTAATTAATTAATTCATGAAATCGTAATACATTGGCAAATAAACCTTATGTTAATTATTTAATTGATATTCTAATATATTAATTAAATAAAATTACTAAATTGTCAATAAAATTCAAAAAGGAATTAAATTAATTAATAAAAACAAAATATGCATTTAAAATCAATTAAATCTTTAAAAATGCATATGATGTCATTAGCTATTTTTTTGAATAAAAATATGCATTTAAATCAATTAAATCTTTAAAAATGCATATGATGTCATCAACTGATTTTTGGAAATAAATTTGTTTTATTCAATTGATTTAATCTTATATTTTTCAATTGGAAATAAATCTATTTTATTCAGTTGATTTAATCTTATCTTTTCTCATTTTGGAAACAAATCTGTTTTATTCAGTTAATTTAATCTTATCTATTTATCATTTTGAAAATAAAGCTGTTAATTGAAAATCAATTTGGAAGTTTCCAAAAAGACTGGATCTTTTGACCAATCAAATTACTTGCACATGGATTATGCTTCCTCAAATCGAATCTGAGCCACTCATCTCCTCTACTCTCGACTGTCAATTTTGGGAGAGATTTTCTATAAAAGAGAGCTTCATTTCCTTCACAAAGATCCCAGTTTTTATTAATGTTATCATGCAGTTTTCATTTCTTAATCTTTCAAGCATTTTAGCATTTCATAGCTTTTTATTGAATAATTGTTAATTTACTTTCAATCATGCAAACTTCTTAATCTTAGAGCACATTTGATTTGGGTTTTAAAATCAATCATCATCTTTCATTTGGTGCTTTAAAATCAATCTAATTAGCTTGGGATCAATCTTGCATTTGCATATCATTTAGAATCATATCATATCAACTATTTCAAATCCTTCGTTTAGGATATGGTATAGTCACTGTTTCTTGCGATGACCTGAGAGCAAGATTCAAACTCCTGCCTACTAGAAGGAAATGAGCCAATGTCGGTTAGCCTTGGGCATTTCAGTATTATGATTTTGTCATTTTATAACTAGCTAACCTTGTAATGATTCATTGAAGTGTGTGTTTGCAACTGCAGGTATCTGACACTATTTCACACCCACATTTCTGGCGCCCACCGTGAGGCTCGAATGTCATTTTGAGCCAAATCTTACCCAAATTTATTTTTCAACCAAATCTGACTGCACCATCATGTCCAGAACGTTGTTTCGGTTGAAAACGAGTATAAACTCGCCCATATTCGGCGAAAGTCAAATATGTAGCAATTTTTTTTGCCCAAGCAGGCTGTACGACCCTTTGCACGAAAATTGAGGTAAATTTCAGATAATCTCTACACACAGCCTAAGGTAGATTTTTTGAAAAAAATATTTAAAAAAATTGAAAAAAAAAATAGATTCTTTTTTACTGTGTTAAATTTGACGGTCGTCAAACCTTCATTCTGCATTGTTACTCACTTTTTGTGATGGCCATCAATTTTAATGCCACAGTCTGCTGACGTCAGCAGAATTTGAAAAGTCTTTGCCTTCACCATTGGAGTTTTTAAAATTGCAGTCTAACTTCAAATGATCATATCTTGCTCATTTTAGGTCCAAATTAAGTGTAATTTTTATTTTTATTTTGGGTAGAATTGTCTGAGGATTTCTGGGTTGTTTTTAGTTTTTGGATTTGAGTGACATATTAATCAGGGATTTTAGGTTTTCATCACTGTACCTGTCTAATCCTTTGTTTTGCAACTTCTGAAGCCTCGTACAGGTTCATACGGTAACATTTTTTAGTGTAATTCTTTTTGAAAGTACATAATTTTGTTTCTACTTTCTAAATATGCAATCAGATTTCTGATTTTCAGATTTTTCTAATGCTGACTAATCTTTGGCTTTTTTATTCTTGATGCTTATCTTTTGATTACAGCCTAACAGTGGTTTGTAGGACATTATAAATGAAGAACAAATCATAAACTACTAATGCGTTTGATGCAGGACGCTTGTCGAAGACTTTGTGTGTCTTCCAAAACTATCATGTCTGCGTTTTGTAGTTAAATAACACTTCAGGTTTGGTGCTTAAAAAGAATCACTTTGCTTATGTGTTTGAAGTGTTCTCTAGATTTTTAATTCCAAGTAATTACATGAACGTATCATCTCCCCCTCCTTCGCGAATCTTGGGTGTAAGATAAATTCATGCAAATCTTTTAGCGTGGCTACCTCCCGAGAGCTTTAACAGAGCCGATGAGAGTATATTGCCCAACTAGTAACAGGCTAAAGCCAAGCCCTTCCAAATCGGTATATAAAAAATGTTCATTGTGATTAATCTCACAGTGAACAAGTGTTGAATATGTTATACCGGGAAGAAGATCTCCCTCGATACCCTTGTGGTGAGTAAAAACCTATAGAACGTAACTTCTGTAGGCTGGGAGGCCTTCATAACGGGGCTAATCTGCCACAAGTATAACCACCTGAACGGATGCACTAACTAAAAACTTTGTTCTAGTAACCAAAGTCAATCTATCTGCTAGCGCAGAAGGTCAGAGATCGACTAAGATGTCCCACATTTTCACAGCTCTTAGTAGAGACAACAGTCCTTTGGGAAGTGATTCCCTTGGGATTCGAAGCTTGGTGTGCCTGAGAAGTGAGTGCACTGTAAGGAGGATCCCGTGCCTCCAAGCTTCTAAGTTTTTCTCTATGAGTAGGCATGGCTGAACTTTGGTTCAAGTGGGAATTCAACAGATATTTCCCTGTCTTACCTACGATTGTGGTGTGTCTATTCTTTTTACAACAAACATTCTTCTTGATGTGTCTTGTGTGAGTGAAAAATAGAAACCAAAAATCAAAATACACATCAAAAATGCTCAAACAACTCAAAATCTACACTCTTAGGTGTTAAAATGTCAAACTCTTGTCCATGTTTTTGCACCTAGTGTCAAAACTCTAAAAATCAGTCAAATTGCTGTCCAAATTGGTATTCTGTCGTGAAGGTTCTGTTCGAATTTTCACAAAATCTATGTTTTCATAACATCGCTAGTAGTTTTTCATTGGTCGCAATCTGTTGACAGTCTGACTTGTTATTGTCTCAAGGTCTGATTTCATTGTGCTAGTCCAAGTGAATTGTTATTTTGATCATCTTTGTCTGCGCTGTCCTTATCCTGAGTTGTGAGAGCAAGTTGGTTAACCTTGACTCAAGATCAGAGTCTCCGCTTCTCCTTTTCAGTTGGACATTATCTCTTTTGTCTTTTGATCTTGGACTTAGTCAACACTTTAGATATCACTTCAGCACCTGTCAGTCAATCAACTGATTCATCATACCTTCTCTTCAATCTTCTAGGAAAGCGCATCAAGCCAATCTTACAATGGCTAAAAGAAAATGGGTTAAACCTTATGGTCCTAACAACGCAAAAGAAGAGATTCTTATGGCAGCTTTATCAAAATAACTTCAAACTTTGAAATCTGAACTCCAAGAATTAAAGGGGGAAAAGGATATACCATCTGACAAATCCTCATTAAGATCAATCTATTCTTTTCTATCTGATCATGATTCTCACATCTCTTCACTTCCTTCCAACATGGAGAAATATTGGTATGGCAATGCTATCTTTGATCGAGAGAGTGGCTCTAAAGTCCTAAAAGTTGTTGCGAACACCACAAAGTCTCCCTCCAAATGGATTAGCAACCTCGTGAAAGAAAAACCTTGGGTTAAACGCAAGAGGGACTTCACTCCTTTGGGACAATCTTACAAATCAGCATTGGAAGAATTTCTTGAGCATGACCTCATCACTTTACCTCAAGTCACATCATGTTGATTGAAATTATTGAGTACCTACTGTGCATATCACTGAAGCAATGAGCATAAAAATTCATCTTGCAGGGAGTTGAAACATAAAATCCAAGATCTTCTCGATGATGGCATAATTAAACCGGATAATCCTAATGATTCATCTAATCTCAAGCATGATCAATATTAGGAATCTATGTCTAGCAATGGCTCACATATCACATCTACTTCTTACACCATTCCTCCATCTCCTAAAGCTTCAAAACCAGCCACACCATCTTTATCAAAGAGTGAACCTAATGATGACTATGTCTACCCTCAAGGACTACCTCTAAAAGAGATCCAAGCTAATCAACATACGACTGCAAATCTTTCTCAGGATTCAAAGATCATATACCCAAAGCTTCCATGTGCTTCAATGCTTATCATGCCTACTAAAAATGATACTTCATTAGCCTTTCAAGAATCCCTCTGGAAGATCAAAACTCCTACCTCGTCCTTACAAGTGGCTCCATGTCAAGAGGGAAATCCACAGTATGAACAAAAAAATATTAGTAATGATCAAGATCAAGACACCATCCATCCTTGTCCAATGGTTGACCAAAGTCACATATCTCAAGCATCTCATGATAATTTTATCATCCCCTTCCATTTCTTCCAAAAAGATAGCCCTCCATCTCCCAAGCAAGATCAATATATCCTTTCTACCATCTCTAATGAGCCTATTGAAAATCAAGACAAAAATACCCTTTCTAAACCATCTAAAGATCCTTGTCAAGATCAGATCATCCCATCATCTCCTTGTCATACTTCTCCATATCCACCTCAATAAAACATTATTCCTCCAAATCACTTGCAGAAAAAAAAATCCCCTCAAGCTTCAACCGCTCCTATCAAAATTGCTCCTATTAAAGCCACTCATGCAGCTATGGATATAAAGATGGATTCTAAAGAGAAGAGCCTTGGTCATGTAGCTCACTTTAAAGATGTTGATATCACTTCCACACCTTATATCTCTCCATTAAAACGTAAGCATCATCCTTCTCCATCCTCCAAATTCATTCTCGGTCCCTATATCCCAAAGTTGAAACCATCAAACCTTCCATCTATATTGGGTCCTTATATCCCTTCATCTACCATGCCTATAACTACTAGTTTGTCATCCACTTACCCTATCCCCTATCAAGATCAACAAAGACATGCATCCTTGAATTCTACCTATCAACCCATCCATATGAACCATCCATATCGGTCCTATTCATCCACAATTCCCAAGTCTTTTGGAAGTAATTTGGATGTGCAATGAAGAAATCAAAAATACGAGAATCCACTTGCATATGAAGATCACTATGTCCAGTCTAATTGACATGTGATTGCGAATAAAAATGAAATATTCAAGAGACCACAAAGGTAAACTGAGAAAAGAATAAAATCAAAGAAAATATGGGTTCCTAAATCCATCATGGAATAATTGCATTCTAAATCTAAGAAAAGAATAATATCAAAGAAAATACGGGTTCCTAAATCCATCATGTAAGAAATGCATTTTAAATCATCCAAAAACAAAGGAAAATCAAAAGCTACGTAAATTCCAAAGTCTCTTCTAAAGGACTTGGATACAAAAGGAAAATCAAAATTTATGGGGATTTCCAAGTCTCTCTTAATTAAAAGGCTTAAACAAAAAGGAAAAGTCAGAGTTGGCATCCAAGCTTCCAAGGTCTTCCACTTCATCTCCATCTAAACATCTCCCATCTTCTAACTCTATTTTGGGTCCTCGTGTCCCAAAATCCATTACCTTGAATACTTCACCCCCTTCTCCATCCATCTTGGGTCCTCGTGTACCAAGATCTATATCCACTCATACATAAAAACCTCAAGCTATTCCATCCTCTTTTCCTCCATCCATCCACTACCCTTCAAGGGGTGTGTCAATGTTGATCTTGTCACCATTTCCATATACCTCTACATAAACCTTTCAATACCCTATCCAACATCTCGTACCTACCTACTACCCATCCATCCCATATCCTTCCATTCCTTTTATCCAATCCATCATATAAATCCTTGGCTACCATCTCCCTTATCCTCAATTTCATTCCCTACCATCACCTTATCATCATCTTTGAGCATAATTTCAGTGGCCTTGGCCAATCATATCATATCTTTCAAAGGAGCACTATCTAAAGAGCAAGAAGCTTATGTTCCTCCATAAAATCAAAAGTACAAAAAAAAGAAATAAAAAAAAGTGCCTTGGTGAAAACCAGGTAAACATGCACCTTGGTAGCAAAAGTAAAGATAAATCAGTCCTTCCTATGGTGAAAACCTGTGGCGCCTTGGATAAGTACCATGATAAAAACTTGCCAACAAGCGTCATGTGTAAATCCTCCTACTTGCACTCTTCACTTGGGGGAAAGTTCCTTCCATGTCATTTATCCATCATATCTTACATCCATTTAGCCCATGAGCATCCATGTTCCTTCCGGTGATCTTGACAAGGTTGAGCCTATCCATGAACACTATGCATCTTGACATCCATTATCATTTCCATCAGCCTATTCACTTTCTCTCATCCATGGTACCCTATCGTTATCTTGCTTATCCCAAGCCTATCCTCCCTATCTTTGAACATCTGTTGCACTAATCCCAAAATATCCACTTATACCTCCATCACCTCTTATCCCGATTGTGTTATCATAGCTATATCCTATCCAAAATTGACCCCTTGTTCTTGATCAAAATTGCAAAATAGTTTCTCAAAAAATTCTTGACATGTCCACTCTTTTGGACCATATTCTTTTCATGACATCAGGTCATTATCCTATATGCTATCCAGGACCGCTCCATGAACCTACATTTCTATACTCTTTTCTCCCTAGCTTGGGAAATCTTGAGGAGACAGTCCTTGAGGGTTGCATTCACCCTCTTCATCTATCATTGTCTTTTCACCTCATCCATCAAATTTCTTATCCATTTGTAATGATCTACACCTTGCTAAACATTGGGGGAAAACTAATTTGATCTTGCTTGAGAATAAACACTTTGGTTCTTTTGGGAATCTTTCTGGCTTGAAACTGGTCCAAAGTCATAGTCTGGGGCAATCAAATTGACTTTTTCCTCACAACATGAGTGAAGTGAGTCCTCGCAATCAGAGTTTTCTACCATGGGGAATGGGTCCCCACACCAGATTACATCTTTGGATTACACCAGAGTCAGTAATCTTGTCAATTCTGAAGGACAACTTGCTACTGATGCAAACATGTGTTCCTCAACAGCCTAATCAAAAGTGTTTCTTAACACTATCTTTGGAAGCATATGTGTTCCTTAACACACATTGGATACCAAAAACATAAACAGCAGATTGATAGCAATCAAACACATCGCAATCACAAGCACAATGGTGTTTCTCAACACCTCATACATATACACATCCGAAAACATTGAAACTGGCTGAAGTATGTTGAACTTCTCTTAGTATGTTGTCTGTTTTCATTGATTTTTCATCAATATTTTCTGTGTCTACTACTTGTTTGTGTGGTCTTGATGATCCAAGAACGTCAAATAAATAGGGTGTATGTGATAGGAGCTCCTGCATTAAGGTGGAAAAGCCTCACATCCCTCGATCTTGTTTACTTGCACACCAAGGTGAGGTCGGAACTATCTCCTTGACTGTTATTGCTCTGCATGTTTATGCAAGATCGTGCTCATGGTTATCTTGGCTTTGAATGCCTTGATACTGGTGCACTCTTGCAACATCAATTAGAAACAACATTCAGGTCATCTCAGATTTTTTTCCCCGATGCTTACATTTTTTTCTCATATCTTATCCGATGAAAGTCATATTCATATTATTATGGTTGAAGTGGCACTAGTAAGGATTGTATCGACTCTGATGTTCCAAAAATGCTTGATGATGAAAAATTTCACTGTTAAAGGTTCAGTGACTGCACCTTAGATTGCATTCATGTTAGTCTTGCATATGCATGGTGTTGAAATCTGCATAATATCGATATCTATCTACAATGTGAAGGATCTGAGTTTCTTATCAATCAATCTTCCTTTTGCCAAGTGGTCAGTTGTGTGTTGATTGACAGGAAGATGACTCCCCTCACTAATTCGACTATCCTAATTCCATTTTCAGGATCAAAATCAAAATCAAACGTTTGACTTTTTCAGTCAATTGCAATTGACCGCTTGCACCACCAATGGAAATCTCTCAAGCTTTTCTTCCAGTCAATCCATGTATCCTACTTTTGGTCAATCTCGGTTTGTCCTAACCGCTTGCAGGGACCTATTTCTAATCAGATCAGCTTCTTTTTACATCATTTTATCAATTAAATTGCTTCTCATCACTGGGGCACCTTTCCATATTTCAATTTTGCTCCCAAGGGGGCAAGATCAGGACATCAACATTCCAGTGATCATATCCTCAATCAAAACCCCATCGCTTGGGGCATGCCAGCTTCATCGCATCAAATCAAGTTGAGATCATCTTAAATCAAAGGCAACCTATTCAATGGTCTTATACAATGGTGAATACACTCGAAACCAGACAAGATCAGTCTTCTACGAGCTATTCACTATTGAAACCAGATACATTGATCAAATTGGATTCATCGCTCCAAATAATGTCAATTTTCTTGCTAATCAAATCTCTTAACAGTAATCAGTTTCATCGCTTCCAATCAAATTGGTTATTCATTCAAACCAATCAAAAGGTTTAAAGAGTTCTTGACAGATGTTCAGTTTCATCGCTTCAAATCAAACTGAGTATTCTGTTTATATCATTTGATCTATCTTCATCCAATCAAGCTTGAAGTCGGTCTTCTTCAAAACAATGGTTTCATCACTTCAAATCAAACTGTTCTGGGTCTTCTCGCTAACAGGTCTTTGAATCAATGCGTTGATCACACATTAATTCAAAAAGGGGCAATTGTAATCAACTAAAAGTGGTCACCTAAACCCTAGACCCCTAATCTCAGTCTAATATCAAGAAACCCCAATCTTGATTATCCTAAGTCCTAAATCAAACAAGCAATTCATCAAATGCAAGCTAATCCAACCTGAACCCTAGGTCCTAATCAATCATCGTACTTGATTAATTAATTAATTCCTAAAATCGTTATACATTGGCAAATAAACCTTATGTTAATTATTCAATTGATATTCTAATATATTAATTAAATAAAATTACTAAATTTTCAATAAAATTCAAAAAGGAATTAAATTAATTAATAAAAACAAAATATGCATTTAAAATCAATTAAATCTTTAAAAATGCATATGATGTCATCAACTATTTTTTTGAATTAAAATGTGCATTTAAATCAGTTAAATCTTTAAAAATGCATATGATGTCATGAATTGGTTTTTGGAAATAAATATGTTTTATTCAATTGATTTAATCTTATATTTTCTCAATTGGACATAAATCTATTTTATTCAGTTGATTTAATCTTATCTATTTATCTTTTTGAAAATAAAGCTGTTAACTAAAAATCAATTTTGAAGTTTCCAAAATGACTGATTCTTTTGACCAATCAAATTGCTTGCACATGGATTGTGCTTCCTCAAATTGAATCTGAGCCACTCATTTCCTCTAATCTCGACTGTCGATTTTGGGAGATATTTTCTATAAAAGAGAGCTTCATTTCCTTTACAAAGATCCTAGTTTTTATTAATGTTATTATGCAGTTTTCATTTTTTATTCTTTCAAGCATTTTAGCATTTCATAGATTTTGATTGAATAATTATTAATTTACTTTCAATCATGCAAACTTCTTAATCTTAGAGAACATTTCATTTGGGTTTTTAAAATCAATCACCATCTTTCATTTGGTGCTTTAAAATCAATCTAATTAGCTTGCGATCAATCTTGCATTTGCATATCATTTAGAATCATATCATTTTAGCTATTTCAAATCCTTCATTTAGGATCTGGTGTAGTCACTGTTTCTTGCGATGACCTGAGAGCAAGATTCAAACTCCTTCCTACTAGAAGGCAATGAGCCGATGTCGGTTAGCCTCGGGCATTTCAATATTATGATTTAATCATTTTCTAACCAGCTAACCTCGTAATGGTTCATTCAAGTGTGTGTTTGTAGCTGCAGGTATCTGACACTATTTCACACGCACATGTTCCTCTCTTTTAAACTCTCCACTGATGGTGTTCCTAGTAGGCTCAGAGATAGACACAAAATGGTCGTAAATTTAAATGTAGCTCCAAATAGCTAAAAACACCCATAAAATGAGTTAGTCATAAAAACTTTTGGTGATTCTACGCCCTTTAGGATGACGACGCAGGTAATCTCTCCTATCAATGATCATATGTGTCTTTTCCATCATTAACTTGAATCATACCAACCTTACTAACAGTATTTTAAAATTGAATAAGGGATAATAATTCCTCATTTAGGTATCTCTCGTCTATCCAAGTCATCATGATTTGAGATTTAACACTCAGATTATCTAAGATATTAGTCACCTTATTAACTTTGCGAAAGGCATGTGATATATGGTACCCTTAAAAATATTGAATAATATTTTTGGCCTCCTTACTAATATGTTCTATGGTCCATGAAGGGCTAGATTCCCCTTTAATACATTTGATGATGTTATTAGAATCGCATTCCAGCCAGATTTTTTTAAATTAGAGATCCCTAGCCAAAGTAAGAGCTTGAAGAGAACCCATAGCTTCAGCCAAGTGGTTGGTTTGGATTCCCAAAGGCATGGCTATGGACCTTAAACAATTACCATATTGATCCCTTATGACACCACCGCATCCCACCTTTCCAGGATTACCTTTTGCAGCACCATCAAAGTTAATTTTAACCCAGCCATGTGGAGGAGAATGCCAGACAATTCCTTCCCTTCTCTTATCCTTATTGTTCCTTTCAGAATCAAAAGTCCACAAAGATCCTTTGAAATTCAAATTCCTATATTGAGGATGTTTGTTAGAAAATATGGAAAAACTCTCAACCACCCCCTAATAATTTTCTCGAACACCACCCAAGAGGTAGAAGCCTTCTCTCTGAAAATCCTATTATTCTACTACTTCAAAATATACCGTATAGTATGAGGAGTAATAAGAGCCCAAAGAGTCTTAACAACCTCATTAGAGATCGGACAATTCCACCAATACAAAAAATATTGTAAACTGCTAGGGAAAATCCAGTAAATATTCTATTTTTGAAGTAAGTGGGATCAACAATCTTTGGAAAATTGATAATGTAGAAGAAGATGAGAGGACGACTCTTCATTGGAGTAACATATATTGAATCAGTTTGGCATACAAAAGCCCCTCTTACTTAAATTATCCATAGTTAACACCTTGTTCTGAAGAAAAAGTCAATAGAAAATATTGATTTTCAGAATAAGATTTTTCAACCAAGCATGAGCCCAGAAAGGCAGAGGCTATGTCTCATCCAAAAAAAGAGAGATGGAAGAAGAGATAGAATATTTTCCATTAGTATTGTCATCCCACACTAATGAGTCAATGAAATTTTGTCTAATAAACTAGGCCTAAAGCGGAGAATTGATAGGAGCCAAGGAGAGTTAAAAGAAGAAACATTAACCCAGGAACCATTCCTCTAGTAGTCTCTGACAAAAATGCCAAAGTTGTTCTTGTAGAAATCAACATATTGATAGAAAATAGGGAAATCCACAAGGGGTTTATCCAACAACCAACAATCTTCCCAGAATTTGATTTTACATCTGTTTCCCAATTACTATATTTTTTCCTTTAGCAAAAAATTCCTTAATTTTTTGGATACAATTCCACATTTAGGATCCATTAACAGTGATAGTAGATTAAAAAAATTCATTAATAGACTTAGAAGCAAAGAGGTACTCACTCTTCCAAATTTGACACCATTCCTTATCTTCTTTGAACAATCTACAAATCTATTTTTCTAGTAAATCCTTGTTGACAACTTTAATAGTTCTAATCCCCAGGCCACCCCTTTTCTTAGGTCTACAAACCCTATCCCAAGCCACAAGAGAGAAGCGTTTATTTTCCTCAACTCCTAACCATAGAAATATCTTCTAGATCTTTCAAATAATATTAGTGATGACGTGTAACTGATTAAATGTTTGATAATGTTAAGTTGAAGATAATGCAAGACATTATATTAGTTAATGGTTTGTATTGTCATTGATGTCAACTTGATATCATCTATATGGTCATGTATATAATGCCAAAGACTTCAAAGAATCAATGGAACAACGATTATGCTTTCAGCAACACATAAAAGTCAAGTATTCACTAAGTGACAGATAACACCGACGGAGTGCACACCATCGGTAAAGGCAAAGAACCAAAGTCACAGTGATACCCGACGAGCAAAAGATAGTGTTGCCCGACGAAGAAAAATCACAGGATGCCTGACGAGCTGAAAATAGAGTTGCCCGACGAGTAAAATCCAATGATGCCCGACGAATGGAGATCCTGAAGATAACTAGAGTCACACCGACGAAACTGGCAGTTGTCACTGACGACTAACTACAGAGTTGACCAACAGAATAGAGAGATCAGAAAATGAAAAAATATCTAGTTGGCAAGAGCTAAAAGATAGAGTTAACTAGTTGTTTTCATTGTTTTATTCGACCAGAGTCAAGTGATTGATTTAAAAATATTTGTACAGTTGGCAAGAAGATAACTACGAGATAAATCAGGAGTTAAGCTTTAAAGCAGATTGGCTGGATTGTTTTTCACGCCAAGAATCAAGAATCAAGAATCAAGAAACGGCGAATATCATGTCTATATAAGAGACAAGCTTAATTCATTTCTGTATCACACAAAAAGGGGATGAATAGAAAGAGGATGCTGAAGCGAAACTGATGAAGGATAACTTCATACAGTCCTGATTGATCAAGCAGAAGGAGAGCTAAAGAATTCTGCAGACAACGAAAAATAGTGAAGCACAACATCACAAAGCAGAAAGTGTGGAGTACAAATAATTGAATTGATGCATTGATCAGAGAGGTAATGTACTTAAATAGATCTGAAAATCTACATTTCAAGTTGCATTAGAAACAAGTCATTGTGTTTCAGTTTAACCATTGAAGCATCAAGTCTCTTAATAGAGCAGGACTTAACAATCTTTTATATATTGAGGTACATCCCAAGGAGTGCAAAAAAGGTTGATTCATGAAAGCAGCATTGGACTTGGCAGATACCTATTGACAGTCTAAGAAGAAGGATGATTCAAGGATGGTAGCAGGATTTGTCTAAAGCCTATTGACAGTCTAAGAAAGAGGCTGATTCAAGGATGGTAGCAAATAGATGCCCGATACTAAGTGACAACCTCTATGTATAAAATCCTCTAACAAGGTCACACCTAACAGTGTGTTTGTAACCTTTAATAGGGTTGGCTCCTAACA
>MU226547.1:3600480-3626723 GCA_018584345.1 Thuja plicata | reverse complement strand
GGTATGCACAAGAAGAAGGTATAGACTATGGAGAAACCTTTGCACCCATTGCTAGGCTAGAAGGAGTAAGAATACTACTTGCTTATGTTGCATACAAAGGATTCAAAGTATATCAAATGGATGTCAATTCAACATTCCTAAATGGAATACTTGAAGAAGAGGTACACATTGAGCAACTAGAAGGGTTTGTAGATCCAGATAAGAGGAACATGGTATGTAGACTTCAAAAAGGCTTGTATGGATTAAAAAAAGCTCATAGAGCCTAGTATGAATGACTTCATTCCTATCTAATAAATATTGGATTCATAAGGACTAGTGAAAATAGTAATCTTTATTTGAAATAAGATACTGATGCTAACACTTTGATTTCTGAAATATTTGTTGATGACATCATATTTGGAGGCAATGATATGATATGCAAATCATTTTCTGATGAGATGAGAAAAGAATTTGAGATGTCTATGTTTGGAGAGATCAAGTTCTTTCTTGGTCTACAGATCATTCAACAAAGTGAAGGTATTTTCATTACACAATCCAAATACATCAAAGAGGTCCTGAAAATATTCAAGATGGAAGATTCCAAATCAGTTGGAACACCGATGGCTACTGGATGTAAGTTAACAAAGGAAGACAAGACAACAGAGGTAAATCAGACTTTGTACAAATCAATGATTGGAAAACTCATGCATGTTGTACACACTAGACCAGATATTGCACATGCAGTAGGAATTGTTGCTAGATTTTCTGCTAACCCCAGGGAATCACATATGACTGTTGTAAAAATAATTTTAAGATATCTAAAGAATACTGAGGAATTTGGCTTATGGTATAGAAGAAAAGGCAAATTTGAACTTAAGGTGTTTATTGACGTTGATTGGGCTGGAAATCTTCATGACCGGAAGAGCACAACTGGAGGAGCATTCTTTATGGGTGAAAAACTTGTCACATGAATTAGCAAGAAGCAAGGATGCATCTCTCAGTCTACTGTAGAAGTAGAATATGTTGTTGCTGCTGCAAACTTCTCAAATATTGCATGGATCAAACAGTTGCTGGAAGGTATGCATATGAAGATCTCAGAACCAGTGATTATCTCTTGTGATAACACCAGTGCAATAAACATTTCCAAGAATCCAGTCATGCATTCCAAGACTAAACACATTGTAATAAAGTATCATTATTTAATAGAACAAGTTCAAGAAAAAGAGGTGATACTTGAGTATGTGCAATCAAAAGAACAATTAGCTGATATCTTCACCAAGCCACTGCCCAAGGATACGTTTGAGTACTTGAGAAAGATACTAGGGGTCAAACCCTTGTCTACCAGTCACTAAAAGAGTGAAGGCTGCATCAGCCTATATATAATCAGAATATCATTCATGTTGATGCGAGCAAAAAGATGAACTGCAAAGCTACATCTATATACAAAAAGGTATATATCAAAACCAAGCAACAGACATATTAATGTATTGTTGATGGATAAGGGAAATTCAAGGAATATATTATGGATAGAAGAAAATGATTACTTGACATTAATGTCAGATATCTGTGAGATATTTGTTTGGCATTATTGTCAAAGGGAGAGAAAGTATCCATATTATCACATTCTTCTAAGAGAAAAGAAAAAGAGATTATCCATTATCAGATTACTCCATCAGAGAGATAATATACAAAGGGAGAGTTGCTGACAAAAGACAGAGACATCAAAGAAAAAGAACAGTCAAAAGAGATATATTGACACAAGGAAAAGATGCAACACATCAGAACAAGAAACATAGAGAGCTGCAAGAATCAAATCTAGGCTAACACAGAGCTTACCGACAGTCAGACATTTTTAAAGGTTATCAAACAAAGATTGGTAGTTTGATGAATCTCAACAATTGTATTTCATATTGTATTAGAAATAGTATAGTGTGATAATATAAGTTTGTTGCCATCAATGCCAAAGGGAGATATTGATGACATGTAACTGATTAAAAATGTTTGATAATGTTAAGTTGAAGATAATGCAACACATTAAATCAGTTAATGGTTTGTATTTTCATTGATGTCAAATTTATATCATCTGTATGGTCATGTATATAATGCCAAAGACTTCAGAGAATCAATGGAACAAAGATTATGCTTTCAGCAATGCATAAAAGTCAAGTATTCACTAAGTGACAAATAAAACCAACGAAGTGCACACCATCGGTAAAGGCCAAGAACAAAAGTCACAGTGATACCCAATGAGCAGAAGACAATGTTTCCCGATGAAGAAAAATCACAGGATGCCCGACGAGCTGAAAAAAGAGTTGCCCAATGAGTAAAATCAAATGATGCCCAACGAATGGAGATCCTGAAGCTGACTGGACTCACACCAACAGAATTGGTAGTTGTCACTGATGACTAACTATAGAGTTGACCGACAAAATAGAGAGTTCAGAAAATGAAAAAATATCTAGCTGGCAAGAGCTAAAAGATAGACTTAACTAGTTGTTTTCATTATTTTATTCGACTAGAGTCAAGTGATTGATTTAAAGAAGATTTATATAGTTGGCAAGAAGATAACTACGAGATAAATCAGGAGTTAATCTTTAAATCATATTGGTTGGATTTTTTTTCATGCCAAGAATCAAGAATCAAGAAACGGTGAATATCATGTCTATATAAGAGACAAGCTTAATTCATTTTCGTATCAAACAAAAAGGGGATGAATAGAAAGAGGATGTTGAAGAGAAACTGATGAAAGATAACTTCATACAGTCCTGATCAATCAAGCTGAAGGAGAGCTAACGAATTTTGCAGACACCAATGAACAGTGAAGCACATCATCATAGAGTAGAAAGTGTGTAGCACAAAGAATTGAATTGATACATTGATCAGAGAGGTAATGTACTTAAATAGATCTAAAAATCTACAATTCAAGTTGCATTAGAAATAGGTCATTGTGTTTCAGTTTAACCATTGAAGCATCAACTCTCTTAACAGAGTAGGACCTAATAGTCTTCTATATATTGAGGTACATCCCAAGGAGAGCCAAAAAGGTTGATTCATGAAAGTATCATTGGACTTTCCAAATACCTATTGACAGTCTAAGAAGAAGGCTGATTCCAGGATGGTAGCAAGATTTGTCTAAAGCCTATTGACAGTCTAAGAAGGAGGCTGATTCAAGGATGGTAGAAAATAGATGCCCGATACTAAGTGACAACCTCTATGTATAAAATCCTCTAACAAGGTCACACATAACAATGTGTTTGTAGCCTTTAACAGGGTTGGATCCTAACAGGGCTCACTTCAGAAGAGTGAAAACTTGGGGTACCGGTCCTAGTGTTTTTTCCCTTAACAGGGTTTCCACGTTAAAATCCATGTGTTATGTGTGTATGGTTTGTTACTTTACTATTTTACATTTCACATATGCATATCTGGATTGATCAGTATACTCTGCTTATTTACTGAGTGTCGGTAAATAGATTTTACTACTTATTGGTAATCAAGGAGAATAAGGTCAGAAGGAAAACCGGCAGACAGTTAAATCATTATTAGTATTTCATGGCATGCATCTTGTAGGGACTTAATAATATGAGGTTGATTGATTGGTGGTTAAGTTTAAGTATAAGTTTTTGAAGCCACTGATTCACCCCCCCCTCTCAATTATTACTAACAATCAAAAAAAAATTTGGGCATTTTGAATAAGCTCGTAGCATAGATGGGAAAAATTTGAAGAGAGGATTTTAACAGTAGGAATTTACTAGCGTGACTGAGAAGAGATCATTTCCATCCAACAAGATTTTTTATAAATTTTTCTATCAGTGAATTCCAAAATGATTTAGGTGGCTTAAGGCCCAGAGGAAGACCCAGATAGGTAGATGGGAACTCCTCAATAGAACATTCAAGTATGTTAACAATTTTACATTTCCTTTCCTCCAGGTTGTTAATAAAGAATATATAACTTTTATTCTAGTTAATTAGCTACCCAGTAGCTTTACTGTAAGTATTAAGATCCAACTTCAAATTCTTGGCTACCTTGACAGGGGAGGTTCCCATCATAATCGTATCATCCACAAATTGTTCATGAGAGAAAATAATCTTAGTAGAGGAAGGCTTGAGACCTTGTCTACTGCCTTTAAGAACTAAGAACTAATATATCTTCCTAAACTTCCTGTCATGAATGCAAAGAGAATAGGGGACAAAGGATCACCCTGTCTTAACCCCCTTGAGGGTCTAAATAAATGAGAGGAGGATCCATTCACCATGACAACAACCGAGGAAGTAGTATAAGTTGCATGATCAGATAGATTAGTCTTTCCCCAAAACCAAAAGCTTTGAGGACTGTTCCAAGAAAGATCCAATCAACCCTTTCATAAGATTTAGATAATTCCAACTTCATGAGGAAACCTTACTTCTTGGAACATTCCAAAGAATTAATATTTTCATAGACAATGATAATAGAATCTAGGATCTACCTTCCAGGAATAAAGTCATTCCATTGATGAAGGATAATAGAAGGCAAAAGGGACAAAAGTAAGAAAGTCAACACTTTGGAGATGATTTTATAAAAAGAATTGCAAAGACTAACAAGTCTAAATCCATCAACTGAATCATCTCTTGGCTTCACGAGAAAATTAGCATTGATTTCCTTAAGCAAATATTTAGAGCCAAAGAAATATTTAACTGCATTAGAAACATCAGAACCCACAATATGCCAAAAATTCTGAAAGAAAAACAAAGGAAACTCATCTAGGTCGGGGGCCTTTTCCCCCTCAAACAAGAAAATTGTCTCTTTAATTTCATTAAGAGAAGGGATAGCATAAATAAATTCATTTTGATTATCACCCAGAATAGAAGGAATCATAGAGAGGAGAGACTCCTGCTCAGAGACATCAAGATCTTTATCAACAGAGAGAAGAGAAGAAAAAAACTAACCATTTCATCTCTAATTTCCTCCTCCTTATCAAAATTTATCTGATAAACCTTGATGACAAAGATGTGATTGGCAACACTATGCTTAAGGGTGGTCGTGTGTAAGAACATAGTATTTTTGTCACCAGTCTGTAACCAAAGCACCCTAGATTGCTGCTTCTAGAAAGCTTCCTCTCTTAAAATTATGTTATGATAATTAATAAGTATATTATTTTCTTTATCCATAAGCTCAAGGGAAATTTTTGGAAATCTTATGACTGAGGGGTGCGGTGAATCAGAAAAAATAGGTAATGAACTAATTCAACCACCGATATGAGTAACTGCACTATTAACTTCCAAACCACAAAGAATATAACTGAAGTAAACAAATAACATTTAAAAATATCAAGCATTCACAATCTCAACACACATAACACATATTTTATAGTGAAAACCCTTGTAAGAGGGAAAAAACCACAGTGGGGATGACACCCACTACTGCAATAAATGAGTTTTCCATGTTGGGAGCTACAAATACCCTTTCTGAGGGTTCACTCCATTAGGAGTGACTAGTACAATGTTAGGAGTACAAAAAGATCAGCTATGGTCTACCTTGCTAGAGGATTTCAAACCTTAATAAAGAAGTTACCCTCCTAAAGGATTTACAAATAAGAACCTATTAAATTTCACCCTGTTAAGGAATTTAACCTGCTACAATTGTTAGGGAACAACAAGATTTGTTGATTTGTAGAATGACAGTGATTGCCTATCAGATACCTTATTCTCCTTTCCTTTCTAACACTGAACTAATCTTTACTCCAATTCTTGATCGCCCAATCTGAAAATAAGATTTCAATCCTAAATCAAATGATTTAGTGATCCTTATATAGTCTTTCATTAGGTCACACAAGACCTAGAAATTTCCACCATAGTCGGCTCAAAAGATTAGCCAACCTTCTCAAAATTAGCATCAACAATATCCAATATGACATCCTCAAACATACTACCAATAATTAAAACTAATATGTTGGCCTCAGATCCACCACCTTAATCAAATTAAAATGAAACTCTGATCGGTGATCAGATAGGTAAATTCCCTTCTCATTCAAAACATAATTCATTCAAAACTTGATATAAATGGTTGTGGTTGGAATCATGGATTCCACTTACCATTTACAAACCTTGTCTATGATCGCAACACCTGAATCTTTCCTTAACTCAACTGCTACCAGATTTTGTGTCTGATATTGTTCTTCTTGAACACTTGTCAACATACATGGTTGACCTTCCCTTTACCGATCATGAACAGTTCTTACCGATCACTACAATCATGATAGCTAAATGCATTTCCATCAATGACAAAAAATTATGCCTTGACTCATGACCACTCTTCATATCTCCTCAAAAACTACTATAATGCCAACAAATCTCCCCTAATCACATTGATGAAAAAAAATTATGATTTGCATAACTCTGTAAGACTTATACTCCCCCTTTCTCTATACATCCCCTCTCTTAATATTTCTTTACACATTCTCCCCCTTTTTGTCAACAATGACAAAGAATCATATGTTAAAATTGCATTCTGTTCACTTTGCAACTGCCTATGTGAGTAATCAATTTGACCTTACCATTGAATTCTAATGCTGAACTAGAAATGGGATCAAACTTTTTAATCAAAGTATTGAGCTCTAGTTGAGCATCATCTATCTTTTTCTCTAGGTCTTGTGTAATATTTGTAAACTTGGAAAATTTTACAAGTATATGTCCTATCTCCTGTAGGATTTCCTTCACCTTATTCACTTTAACTGTAAGTGACTTTGTATTAACTGAAATAATATCTCAACTTATCAGCTCGTATCTTCTCATATTATTTAATATCCAACTTAATTGGTGCATTCTCCATGTCAGGTACTTGATCATAAACAACCTTGACGAATATACCCAATTGATCAATTAGATTATCTTTTTTTACATATCCCACATTAGGTACTAAATTACTGATGATGTTTCCGTCGCCTTTTAGTATTCTTACCTTCTTTTTCCTTCCCTTCAATCTATCCCTTACTGCATTCTACTTAAGCTTATCAGACATTTTTAACAGTTCCTTAGGACTCATCTGAGTAATATCAATAATTAATTGCATTTCTTCATCTTTAGGTTCTCCTTCACTTCTTCCTTAGAACTAGTTGAATTCTTTGTTTTTCTCTTCTTAATTGTGCTACCTTCACTGGTTAGATCTAGCTTCCTCTTCAGTGAAATTATATATTCATCATCCTTAAGTCCTTGATCTTTTTATTCTATTACTTCCTCAACAATATTCTCTATAGGTTCTTCAACATCAGTTTGAATATCAATATTTTGTGTCTATTCCAGGATATCAATGATAATATTATCTATGACATCATTAATCTCTTCATTTGTTGTCTCTTGTGTTTTTCCTTTCTCTAGCTTCAGTCTTGGACTTTACTAACTTCATCCATAAGTCCACTGTCTCATCTCTTACCAATTGAGTTTCACCAATGAGAATTCTTGTAACTCTCTTCCTTGTCTTAAATTATCCTATCCTTGCTTCAACCATCAACTTTACCTCTTCAGTAGTTAATTTAGGTTGCAAAAGTGCAAGTTCTTGTCCTATCATTACTCTATCAATCTCCAAAGCTTCTCTCCATCTTTTTTCAATTTCCTTGTATAGTTCCTTAGGTATAACCTTGAATAGTTCACTTAGTGCTTTGCAAAAAGTAGGTAGACTTTCTACAACTGCCTCTTCTATATTTATTTTCTCTTCATTGTTAAATTTATCAAAGTGATTCCATTCTTATGTCAAACTTCCATATTCCTTAATATCTTCAACAACACTACTAAGAAAAGTAGTAATGTCAATTTTGTCAGTTTCCTCAGTAGGCTTTCCTACTATAGTAGACTTCTTTCCACTAGCTCTCAATTCCTTTTGTTGCTTCTCAAATTTAGTTTCAATTTCTTCTTTTGAGTTCTTTTCCTTACCTCCTTTATTACTCTTTGACTCTTTATAGCCTGATGTCATTGATTTATTTCTTCTGTGAGTTTTCTAAATAGTCGCAGGTGACTCCTTTTCTGCTTTAGTCAAAATAGGAGTAGTATAAGTAGATTTAGTTTTCTTTAGTACTGAAATCCTAGTGACTCTTTGAGATGTAATCTCTTCGAATTCAACTTTAGTATCCTTGACATTTGGAGTAGTCGATGTGCCTGCCTCCTTACTCTCCAATTTCTTTCTAAGTTTTTTCATCATTTCTGGTGTTATACAACTCATTTTTCCTAGATTGTCAGCTTGTTTCCTAATCTTTCTTTTGATTACCGATGCTCTTAATTGACTATGAACTTTCAATGATGACTCTTCATAGATTCCAAACCTAGATGTTGAAGTATCATTTGGTTTTGACAATAGAACATCAACATGAATAGTGACTAAATCACCATCAAATTCATAACCCATAGTTGGTATCCAACATGTCCTAGGTTGCACTGCTTGCAACATACAAGTATTTATATCTACAACAAAATAGATATCTTCTTTATACTTTTCAACAATACTAATTGGGATTATTTCTCTAGAGTACATTTTCCCTTGAAAATATTTAAAGTAACCACACATAACCTTTTTAAAATTGTTTCCTAAACTCTTGATACACTGCTTAATCTGCATTACTATCGGTCTATCCTCTAACCAAGTAATAGGACCTATTCCAAGAAAATGATTCTGCAAGTAAAAGAACATACATACCAGGAGTGATCCATGTTTGAATGAATTCTTCTTATCTTTCTTGATCTTCTTCATGTTCACAAAGAATTGGCTCCTCAACATCTAACAAAGATCATATTTTCCATTTTCCTTTACCATTCTTTATGTAGCATGAATAGCTCTACTAGGTACACTGTTCAACTGACTAGAATGGTAAACTTTGTAAACTATCACCATTGAAGAAAACCTCACTTCCTTATCTATTATATCCTTGATAGTCATGGCTCGGTGATCTTGTTTGGATTTGGTCAAATGAGTAACCAAATTTGTAGAAATAGTTTGTAGAGTTGGTGCCTCACCAGTCGCACAAAATCTAGTAACTCTTTTGAGTAACTCTTTTGATTAACTCCTTTGTAATCTTGTGTGGCTTGTCCAGCTAAATGAATTGATCATGGACTCTACTCAATACATATCTTATCCATTCTAGATGAAAATGATCAGGTATCTCAGCCGCATAAGTGAAACCTTTGTTCATTAGATGCATATGTTCCTCCTTTAATCTCTAGTTATTACATAGTTTAAGAAACACATTACAGATATCGTCAACTCCAAGTTCTTCCATCTTGCAGTGGATGAAAGAATGAATGTCTTCTATCAACAATATACCATAGGGTATCAAAGATAGGGCACCCTTTAGATCATTCTCATTTTCATTCATTGGGTGTAACTTGAATACAGGTCTTGGCTCATCAATGATGTTGACCAAAACTAGAGTATCCATAATGAAAAACATTAGCAGTTAGAACGATTCATGTAAAGGTCTTTGCAACACAAGTGATAACCTTGACTTCACCGAATAGAGTACTTCGAAAACTGATTGAATTTCTTGCTTGAAATCTCAATTCACAAATACAAATAACACTCATTATGGAATGTAATCAAATGATATTTAGTAAACCTCAATATGATGTAAATTGATAAATGATTTTACTTTCTCATCTTTATAACTTTTGTGAATGTAGTCATTTGAACATAACGGTCAAAACATGCTTTCCACCGACCACAACAGTTAAAACATAACTATCGATATATGCATGCACAAAAATACTTTATCTTCAGTAACCATCATTAAGTCACAAATAGTCATCTCAAAATGCATATGAATCTTACCACTCATGAATTTAGGGGATCAGTAAATGATTTGACTATAAGTACTCCCCCTCATAAAATAATGTGCTTAGTTCACCGATGGATTCTCCACATTTCCTGAACTTGTGGAGTCCTTAGTCAAATCTGAAGAATTTAATTATCCTTTCCTCACCCATTTCTTATTCATATCATTTCTTACTTCATCAAAATTAACAATCTACTTCCCTTTAGCATTTTCATCATTGACCACTGGTTGACCACTGATATACTTTCTTGCTTTCCATGATCTAGCAAGATGACCAGCTTTGTTAGAGACATAAAAGACCATACCTATTGGATTCTAGGGTCCAGCATTGGCTCAATTTGACCTTAATCTATAATTCATATCCATATATCCATAGTTGTGACAATTAGAACAATTAACATTTGACTAGTTACCTTGATTAATAGGTCTTTGCCTATTGTAATCATATGGCCACTGATTGTTGATTCTCGCCTTGCATTCATTAGCTTTATGTCCAAACTTGTTGCAATAATAACAAACTCCATGAAGTTCATTAGATCTAGCATTGTAGTTATCAGTTCTACCATAGGAGTTTCCTGATCTAGCTGTAGAACCTCTAGGTCTAACAATTTGACCAATAGGTTTAAACCAACATACATTAGCAGTATGACCTTCCTTATGAAAATTAAAACATGCATGTTGATACCTTCTCTTTCTAGTGTTAATGTTCACCTTGGGTGTTGATTTTCCTTCTAGATTAATGTCCTTGGTAAAAAATGATTCACCAACTTTAAAGTTTTAAAATCCTAAACCTTGTTTCTCTTCATTCATCCTCTATCTTCCAAGTTGTTCATAAGGTTTAGAAGAAAATTTTCTGAATTTATCCATCAGATCATTTTCAGCCTTCAACTCTTCTTTTAGCTTTTCATTGTCTTTCCTTATTCCCTCATTCTCTCTTTCAATGTCATTTTTTTCTTTATTTGAGTCATGTAAATATTCCTGCAATATAACAACCTCTTGCTTTGATCTGAATAGTTGCTCCAACTTATCTATTAGCGTTTCATCTTTAGCCTTTAGGGCATTTCAACAATTTTCTTGGAATCCTCAGCAACCCTTCTTCCTTCAAGTTCTTCAAGCATCCTGATAGACTGAATTTCAAGGTCTCTTTTTAAATTTTTCCACTTCTCTTTTGAGTCCATTAGTTCTATCCATCAGATCTGCAAGTGCTTCTATAGATTCTTCAGAAAAACTACCTTCAGATATTTTTTCAATGGAGTCTTGACTTTCACTCAATTTCTCATCAAGATCTCTTCTCTTAGCAAGGGAATTTTTCATCTTTTCCTTCAGTTCATTGATAACTTTGCTTGCATCCTCAAGTTGATTTTCATACGTGTATCTATCCATGTTGAATTATAGGGATCTTTTCCTCAAGAATTTAAGCTTAATATCAAGAGGACCAATTCTCTAATACCAATTGTTGGAAATCTTATGACTAAGAGGGGGAGTGAATCAAAATAAACAGGTAATTAAATAATTCAACCACCAATATGAGTAACTGCACTATTAACTTCCAAACCACAAAGCATATAACTGAAGTAAATAAATAACAGTTAACAATATCAATAATCCACAATTTCAACACACATAACCCATATATTTTATCATGGAAACCCTTTTAAGAGGGAAAAAACCACAGTGGGGATGACACCCACAAGTTGACTACTACTATAAATGAGTTTGCCCTGTTAGGATCTACAAATACCCTTTATGGGGGTTCACCTTGTTAGGAGTGACTAGTACAATGTTAGGAGTACAAAAATATCATCTATGATCTACCTCGCTAGAGGATTTCAAAATCAATGAAGAAGTTACCCTGTTAAAGGATTTACAAATAAGAACCTGTTAAAGTTCACCCTATTAAGGGATTTAACCTGCTGCAATTGTTAGGGAACAACAAGATATGGTGATATGTACAATGGCACTAATTTCTTATCAGATCCTTTCTGCTCCTTTCCTTTCTGAAACTAAATGAATCTATTCTCCTTCAATTCATGATTGCCCAATATGAAAATATGATCGCAATCCTAAATCAAACAATTTAGTGCTCCTTATATAGACTGTCATTAGTTCACACAAGACCTACAAATTTCTACCACAGTCAGCTCAAAAGATTAGTCAACCTCCTCGACATCAGCATTAACAACATCTAATATGTCATTCTCAAACATATTACCAATAATTAAAACTAATATTTCAGCCTCAGATCTACCGCCTTAATCAAATTAATATGACATTGTTATTGGTGATCATATAGGTAAATTTCCTTATCATTCAGAATATAATTAATTCAAAACTTCATATAAAGTATTGTAGTGGGAATCATGGATTCCACTTACCATATACAAACTATAACTATGATCGCAACACTTGAATCTTTCCTTATCTTGACTGCTACCACATTGTGTGTTTGATATTCTTCTTCCTGAACACCTGTCAACATACATAGTTGATCTTCCCTTTACTAATGATGAAAAGTTCTTACCGATCATTGCAATCATGATAACTAAATACATTTCCATCAATGAAAACCAATTATCTCTTGAATCATGACCACTCTTCATATCTCCTCAAAAGATACCATAATGCCAACATAGCCTTCCTACTGGATTTTATCTTGCACCTCTTTTAGATCTAACTGAATAGCAGTCTTTTCCTAAAAAATGTCCCCAAAGATATCTTTATTCCAGATCTTAACTTTAACTTTTATATGTCTAATATTTTTCGCAACCTTAAACATAGAAGTTCCTTCCACTTTAATATTCCACCATTCCTTTATTCTATCTTCCAAGGAGGAGTGGGATAGCCACATTTTCTCAAATCTAAATCGATAGTTTCTCTTACCTTTCATAGGCTCAGCCACAAGAGTAATAGGAAAGTGATCCGAGCCCACCCGGGGAAAGGAGTTGAGAGTACAAAAATAGCTTGTTAAACAATCATTAATAATAAGATCCCGATCTAGCAAAACTTGAATAAGCTCATGATCAATCCTCCTATTTGTCCAAGTATGGTTTAAGCCCTGAAGATCCATATCAATGAGAGCATCTTGATTAATAGATTTGCTAAGATTCATTGTGCCATCTATTTGAATCTGAGATCCTCCATCTTTTTTATTGGATTTAAGAGGAGTATTGAAATCTCCCATAAGAAGCCAGCAACCATCCAAAAACAATTTCCTATTTCTATCCAGGATCCTCCAGTACTTGGCCCTACTAGATTTATTGTTAGGATCATAGACATTAGTCAAGACCTAACTGAAATCATCCCTAATGTGGTGAAATTTCACAAATAGTATATTTCCATCACATGACATAGGTTCACCTTTAATGAAATTATGATTTCAAAATATCACCAATCCCCCTAAATCCCCATCTGAACTACATCTAACAACCCCATAGTTCTTAAAAACCTTAATTTTCTCAACCTTCTCTTTAATCATTTTAGTCTCCTAAATAAGAATAATATTTTTTTTATGGTCCTTGACAATATTTCTCAAAACATCTTTCTTATGGAGGCCATTTAGCCCTCTAATGTTCCATGATATAATCTTCATTTCTTATTAGGGGAACATACCTTCATGATGGTAAGTTGTCTACCATCCACAATATTCTACTTTATTTCCTGTTGTCTCATATATTTATTTGATTTCCTTCCTGGAGTTTTCTTAGGATTACCAACATCAACTTTCATCATTTTCCTTGTCACTACCCCTTATTGAAGGAGGGACCCGGTAAATAGGTTTTCTCCATTTCTCCTTCCTTTTGTATACCCAGCCTTAGTCCAAGAGGTATCATTTTCCAACTTTTTATCTCGCTCTTCCTCCACCTAGGAAAGCCCCTGGTTAGTGGTCTTTGGGACTGAGGAAACATCATTCTCCTATGAATCACCAAAGATTAGAGATCCTCCACCTAACATATTACAATGATGCACATATTTAGGAGATGAATATATCTAATCTCCTCTACTCTTCAAGGTTTCTTTCACTCTAGAAGGAAAATCTTCCTCATAAGCATTCAAGATGCCTCCAACACTTTCATTGATTCCCCCTTCCTCTAACAAAAATTTTGATATCCACCATTTCCATCCACAGATTCAGCCTTAAGATATTTTGAAGGTTCCTCCAAGACCTCAAAATATTTTTCAGGCTCCCCCAATTTGTTATCATTTCCTTCTTCCTTTTCCTCTATAGGGATAGAATGGGAGCAAGTTTTCCCATCATTTAACTACCCTTCCTTGTTAATTCTAGCTTCCCCATTTTCTCCTGTGTTGCTGGTTTTTTCCTTCCAGACTTTTCTTGGTTCAACCTTGTTTACTTTCTTCTCCTTCTGCATCTTTTAAGGGCATTTTCTAGCCCATTGGCCCTTCTTTTACACACAAAAAAAGAAAATGACAGAATTTCATATTCTATGGGTTGAGCCCATTTCCCTAACTTTGACATAATATCAATAGACTAAGGAAGGTCAGAGAACTAGTGAAAATTAACACATATCCTAGAAAAACCCAGTTTGGAACTAGATGTTGTTATTTGATCAATGGACAACAAATCACCTAAGGAACCAACCATACCTTTGAAAATATCTTCGTTCCAGTATTCCAATGGGAGATCAAGGAGTATGACCCAAACCAGAGATGAAGAAAAGAAAGAGTCATTTAGATCAAGGTTAGGAGACCACCTATGAAGTGCTAGAGAAGATTTCCAAAACATCCAGGGGCCTCTGCACAGAGTGTTGGAGAGATCTTGTGAGGTAGACAACTCAAAAGAGAAGGCTCCTTTAGGCATCTTCGCCATATCTACTTGACCCTTCATCTTCCATTTCTTTTTTATATAAGATCTGACCACATTAACATTAGGTCTTAGCCCTAAAAAAATTTCCAACCAAAGTGAGCACCATAGAAGAAATGGAATGATCAATTAGAGGATAAGGCACAAAAATAGCATACTCCCCCTTCGAAGGATTGGAAATATTGTTCACCTTAGCAAAAACAATTTTCCCACTAGGATTTATTCCAAAAAGTGATGACCACGGTTATAGAGGCTGGTTAGGCTTTCCTTTATCACCAGAGTCCTTTTATGAAACCTCCCCAGAATGACCCCAAAAAAAATCCCGCAGGTCTAAAGGAGGTGGCCCACCATCCAGTGGGTCCCCATTCTTCGGGTCATTCTCATCCTTCAATGCTTCCATTGACTTCACCCTAGCAATATGTTGTGAGGATGCCACTGTACCACTAGAATTATGAGTTTCAAATCCAGGGGAACCACCACTGCAAGAATTTCCACTCTCACTGCCCATTCTTGCTCGGCCGCTAAAAAATCCACCTAAATAGTTACATAAAATAACACTATTAGTAATGTAATATAATTGCACAATAAAATAAGAATGGTTTATTGTAATATAATCCTAGTAGATGTTGGCTCACCTTGACTCACAAATGGTGAGAATAGTATATTGGGTGACATATACTATAGAACCCTTTCAGATTTTCTTTGAAGTTATAAGATCATTAATATTCCTTGCCAAGGTAGCTTTGTGTAAGTGCGGTCCATCAAAGAGCTCTAACTTGTGTCTGTTTGTTGCCTCAGTTCCTTGACCAAATGTTGTAATGCCAAATACTTGGAGACGTGGATGCACATCTAAGTTGTCATTTTTGATAAGTTTGATTGCATCATATGTAAGAGAATGAGACATAACTTGAACAAAATGAATTTTCCCTATAAATTTAGACAAATGATAAGCATTATGTGGCTAAGAAGTAAAAATGCATTATTAGACATATCAATTCTTACATAGAGACAAAAAACAAATGCTCTTATCAAGGATTATCTAGAGATAGAAAATAAAGCACTAGTGTAAAGAACAAAATAAATTCTTAAGCTTAATGACCTCTCTTCTTATGTCTTTGTCAATTGCATAATGGTTTTTGAAAAAAACTAAATATAATTAGTTGTGGAGTGCAACATGCTATTATAGTTTTAGTTTACATTCTCTACCCAGTGCTCATCATAGAAGCACATCATTTTTGTTTCAGTTTGATGTGTTTGCATGCATGCATAGGCTACATTTTATTAGAATCACTTACACAAAAATAAAATAGGCCACCACTTTAATTTTAATTCAGCCAAAATTGAAGCTACTATTTACAAGAATTCCTTCTACAATGCTACATGTTTGTAGGTTGTCACTTATATACACTTCCTTTTATTATATATATTTGCATTTAAGCTTTCAAATCAATAACCTATCAGATCCATTTAGGTTTTGAAACATGAGAAAATCTAAAATGCTTTTAGAATATGCACGAAAAATATAAAGACATATGTAAAAAAATTGCAAAATGGGAAGTGAAGGCAATTCTTGTTTATCTTGTAAGAAAAAGGAGTTACGCTTGTCACAAAACATATTTTTTGTACAATGTTAGCTAGCAAAAGTAGTTGGACAAAGGAAAGTTGAATTTGAGAGAAAGATGTAAAGATAAGAAGACATACCGACACACAACAATCAGAAAGGATTTCATTGTTGTACATGTTTGGCAGAGAAAAGTGTGTTCTTGTAGGAGGGAAAAAAATTAAATAAAACTGTGAGAAAAGAACAGATCACGTTTAAAAATATGAGAAAAGGCGGTTTCGATACTATGGTAGGCATCTTCATCATTGATTCAATTATAAAAAAAATATAAACCAAACTAATTTTGATTTGTTGACTCAAGTCGGATAATTAAAACTAAGAATGTGTTCATACTCATATCAAAACATATTGTACAAACAAATTAAATGTTGAGCAGAGGTCAATATAAGGGTGGAAACGATAGTTGTAGTGTAAAATGAGTATACAGAAGAAAATGCAGAATGTGTTTTATGATTAAAAAAAAAATGGCACAACATACGGTTCAAGTGAAGTGGAACATATAATGTGTATCTACTATAAACCACCCCTATGTTAGGAGAAAATAAAATGTATAGTTCGATTTGACCCTAAATAGGGCTAAAACAAGCATGTAAGTGTTCAAGGTTGCAAATTATACAATTTACATATTTTACTATGAATACACAAATTTATATAAATATGTGTTCAAAAGAAAATGGAATAAATACTTGCACCATGAAAATAATTCATAGTGGTTAAACAGGTGTGCTCTCTCTTTTAAAAAAAAACACACATATGTAGAGGTGAAGCAAGAAGAGAAATGCAGAATAGTTGGAAATATAGATAATGTTGTTACTCCAAATAAGCTTTGAAGTTTTTCATTAGTATTCAAGCATTCAAAATACCCAGTCGGTAATAGAGTCACAAATATAATAGTTAGTATGATCACTGAGTGCAGAGTTAACCGAGTGCACTGATCACGTGCAGAGTTAACTGAGTGCATTGATCACTGAGAAGATGGACTTTACCGAGCAGTAGTGTACATCAAGCACACAGTATACACCAAGATACACAGAGAACAGCGAGCACCGAGAGACAATATTTACCGAGTAAACCAGCGATTACATAAAAATTTTTAATGGCACATCAATCTAGGTAACAAATTTTTGCTGACCTAGATAAAAATTTACAATGATCGAGGAGAACATTAATTACGAGTTCACAACATTAATTGTATATATCTCCTGTGTTTAGATGATCAAGGTAAATTATGTACACCGTTGATCTTAGGTTTTGTAAGATATTGTAAAACCCTAATTAGGTCAAGAAGTTTGATATATGTAATGGTAAGATGTCATTTGTAATGTATTTTGATCAAGTAATTATCAAGTAGCCACCATACTACGGACATCAAAGATCAGACAAGGGTTTTAGGACAAGGACTACATTTGCAAGTACTCAGTTTTCAGAACAGAGGCAAGGCTACCGAGCAGTACAGAAGGTATTATCATTCACAGTAAGGTGATAATCTCATTGCACTTAAAGGATCTACATTCACAATACAGAGATTTTAATTTGTTCAGATCACACAACTTTTTTACTCTCTGACAATTGTAACAATCCTAAAATCTCCTAACATAGTAGAATTAACCATCTTTGTATAAATATCTTAACCAAGTGCACACATACTTTGTGTTGCTAAATCCTCTCACAAGGTAGATCTAATCAATATTATTGTTACTCCTAACAAGGTATGGTCACTAGAAGTGATCAATGTTTGTAAGCTTTAACAGGCTACTTTATTTACTGCAGTAGTGAAGTTTTGTGGGTCTCATCCCCACCACAGTTTTTACCTTCTAACAAGGATTTTCTATGATACCAAAATACTAGTGTCATGAGTACTTGAATTTAATGTATGTTTATTGTTTATACTACATGCATTTACATTTTAGCAGTGATATTACATGTTTGGTGATAGTTATCTACTTAGATAGTTATAACAGAATATTGGGTTACGAAGATTTGTTTGAAAGTTTTTAAGGGTACTGATTCACCCCTCCCCTCTTAGTACACACCTTTCTATTATTCCAAAAAATGCACATTGTTTTTAAAGTATAATTGAATTTGTACAAACTAACTTGAATCAATATTTAGTGCACCATATGAGTAAGGATCAGTAAAGTTTTTTTATTACAAGAGACCAAAAAACTTCAAAAACCTCTATTTTTCAAGAGTAGTATAAGGAAAACCATTGATAAACAACAATGGGGGACCACACAAGTGGAGCATGCACTATATACGATTTAGATAGGCTTGGAATGCATGATGAATAGTTGGACCATTTCCTTCTTCATTATACTCATCGACATATATCTCCCTTTGGTAAGTAAAAAAGCCATAAAACTTCACAGAGTTTGCATGAAGTTCATGCAAAGCTTCTTCCATTACCATGAATTCAAAATCTTTAACATCACATGTACATGCACTTGTCACTTTCAATTATTCAATATTCTGGCTACAACTAAGAGAAATATAGTTTGCAAGATTCTAGATTTCCATTTCATGAAACTCATTCCAGTTTACAAACACGTTTGACCTAATAGATGGTAGTGGAGCATTGATCTCTGATGTACTACTTGAAATATCAATTATCTAGATAGGTTTTTGAGGATTATCCATGACTTAGAAAGCCAAAACAAATGTTAAATTTGAAGAAGAAAACTACAAACATCATTTGCAATCCGTGAGTTTCAAATAGTTCTTTTTTTTTTTTGCATAGCTACAAAGGCCTAAGTTATTCTGTTTAAGACATTTATGAGCTACATAAAGTTTAACTATACTATAGGTTATACTTGTAAAATTAATGATGAATAATTCACCACAACATTGTAGAGATTACAAAGATAAACAAAATATTTTAAAAAAATTATACCAGAACATGATAAGTTATACATAATACACAATTTGAATACATATATATAGACTAATAATTATGAATTTAATCAACCACTTGGTTTTGTATTCAAAGTAGGAGATTACCTTGGTTATAAATTCTATGGAGGAAGTCATGTCACATCACTGGAATTCAAACATTCGATGACTCAAAATTTATAGACTAACAAAAATGACATTGAGGAAATTAAGTATATCCCCAAGAGAAAACTAAAATTGGAATCATGTGGGGGCACAAAGATAAATATTAGATTTAAAAAAAATACAAAAAAGTTGTGCATTATCCCAACAATGAATGTGAGTTGTACTATTAGACTGTCACTGTTATATAAATAGACTATTCCAATAATGACACTATCTCTTTGGCCTCCATTATTGAACTATTTATGTGTAGTTCTCTTCTATAAAAATAGTTCTCTTTTCACAGCTTTTATGGAATAGGACCCAATAGGTAGTATCTTTTCTATAATATTTTGTTAAGGCTCTAGGAGGGTATCTTCCCATGTGGTTGATATTAAAAAATAAATCAATAAAATAAAAGATGATTTGGTACAATCATCTGAGAAGGTTTATAGGTAGGTATACGCAACAAAACAAAGCATGAAAATGAAAAAAAATAGAATTTGGTTGAGAATCCTATAAAATGACATCATTCGGTTAAAAAAAATTATCAGCAGAGTAAAAAATGTTATCCGACATTAGCAAATTAACGCCTTATTTAAGCTAGACTTTCTGAGGGACAAAGTTGCTAAAAATCGTAGAGAAAAATAAAAGGCCTAAGTTTGATCAAAACATTGTCATAAATTATTTTGTCTATATGTAAATAAACAGAAGTTTTCAATGAACAATTTCCATAAAATTGAAATCAAATGTGAGAAGAGAAGAGAAAAAGGGTAGATAAATTTTAAGCTTGAAATCTATCATAAATGCCTAAAATCTAAACAAGTATTATATCTTCTAAAGTACTTGAATGCATTTGAAGGATCCATAAGATAAATACCAATCATATAGAAAGAGCATCTTACAAATATGTGCATGAACTCGTAAAACCTTGTCCATGGGCAGAAAAAAAATAAGATATGAACATAAGTACTTGCGAAAGAAGGTGTGATTGTACTATATACATGGTCTCCTTCAGATCTCTAATCTTGCAGGAGCTAGTTGTTTTATGGAATGAACAAAGTTTCCCTATTTATCTAACTTAAATTGACAAGAATAGAAAATGCACAAATGGAAACATATTGTAGAGGAAACAAAGTTTTTGAGAACTCAATGTAGTGGCATGCAACCCAAACACATCTCCATGACTGAAATACTCTCAAACCATGCTTATGTTCCATGTAGAAAGAGACGTCAGTTTTCATGATTTCAGAACTGGATGCAGATGCGTATACTCCATGGAGCATTGAACAATAGTGAAGAAAGTACAACAACTGCGCTTAAAAAACCTCTGTGCCAAAATATGACATTTACATTGTAAAGAAAAATAGATACTACATTTATTTTGCAAGTGATGTCTGTGCAAGTGGGTAATGTGTTGAAAAGACGATGGTAGATAAGAAATTGTTTCCTCACGCTAGTTTTCTTAGATTGGATAGGTACTCTAGTGCAATATGTTGCACAACCATGGCTATACTCCATCATTTTGAGCATGTTGAAGAGATGGAAGCATTCATTGAACAAAAGTGAGAAGAAATTTAGAACGAGATGATTGTATGCAAAACCATATACTGGAGGCAAAACCATGTCTGGAAAACTGAAACCATTTATCGATAGTGGTTTTTTGGTGTGAGTCAAATTCTGATTGCAAGCAACCTCATAAGAGAATCCTATCGGCCAATTATATATATAGAAGTCTCTTAGTTCCTACTTACTAAAGAGATATACCAAGGATACTAAATTGGTTGACCAAATGACAAAAATGCATTAAGAACAACAATATCTATTAAAATAAATGTTTTTCTTATGTTCTTAGAGATTTCTATATGATATTTTTGGATGTAAACAAAATTTTCATACAATTGAATCCAGAAACAACATACATATATCTTATGGATTGTGGAAATCTACTATCTCTTCTTAGAGATTGATAATATACTTTGCGAGGATAAATATTTGAAATATTTGTAACAATATTGTGTTAATGAATTATTGGTTTTATTTGGTTTAATATCAAAGATCAATTTTTTAATATATTTTTTTGTAAATAATTTAACTTTACCAACAAATCAAGTTTCAAAAGTGGAAATAAGAAATCAATGATGAGGATGATCACGAAGAGCATTAGAAGGTTGAGTAGACATAACAACAAGGGGAATTTGAGTAGTATGAACATCAAGAGGACCCTTTGAAAACCCACTATATTGAAATATAAGACCTTTATGATAGAGTTTGTACCATTGAAATGGCTAACCAAGAGTGGAAGGGATACTGCAAAAATTGTGAGAAAAAAATGGGACAACATACACAATACGTTGAATATGTGCTAGAATGGACTATTGAAAATGGAGAAGACCTTGTACAAGCTTGTGAAAAATACGAATGACATAACGAAGAAATCTCTATTTGAGGTGGTGATTGGCTAGTCAAAGATTAAGAAGTAGAAAGAGGATTAGGCAGAAGATCAACTAGAGACTATCAAGAAAAACAAGAAGACTAATTAAACTCTCGAGGTTGTTTTTTGGGAGGAACCTATGGGTATTCCTTGTCCAATGACTAAAATCATCTTTGTTAGTTTGTTTTGTGTTTCCTATGTTGTTTCTTTTCTATTTTTGCATTGGGTTTGGTCATGAGGCTAATTTTTATTGGATGTTTTATCTTCTGATATGTAATAGGTAATTTTTGTAAACAAGTTTAAGGCCCTTCCTTATTTAATTAATAAAAAAATAAATCAAGGATCACTTAATGATATTTTTTTCTTTCAAAATATCTTTTTAATAAATGAGATTAAGAAAATTCTCTTCTACATAAATATTTAATAAAATAAATATGCAGCAAATGTGTTGTTCATTGTTATCATAAATACTTTTATTCTCTTGTTTTAACCAATCAATACTAGTTAGTTAGGACTAGAAAGGGAATGTGAACATATTAAGGGATGTGTATGTTTCATTGTATCAAAAGGTACTATACAATTTTATTCATCATTAAAAAAAATTGGTAGGAGCATGCACATTAATAAGAATTTATATAAATCTTTGTTGTCATGAAATGTGTATTTTTTGTATCTTAAATTAAGGACTTTGCTTTGAGGTAAAACTTGCAAGGGGAGGGGATATGGTAACCCAAACAAATTAAATAATAATTATTAGGACATAGATGAATTAATGTGTTTTTGGATACATACTTTCACATTTAATTTAAATGTAACATGTTTCTTAGCTAAGAGTTTTGATGTCTGCACATGTCATGTTGATATATTTGATTACTATTATTACATTAAAGTTACATATACGATTTTGATTATATTTTTTGATTACATTGACTATGAACAACTCATTTTTTATTGAATTTCATGAGCTATATTATCCATGGTTATAGGAAGAGTATCTTGTGAGACAATATTTTCATGCATTTACAATAATGTGGATTGAGAGTGAAGTTTTATATCCCTCTTATAAGTTGGTGAAGCCAAAGTATCTTTGTACAAATTCAAGTCCTCTTGTTGGTTAAACAGTAAGTCAATAAGTAGGTGGTTGATCAATTTTTAATACTTTTACACTTTAGTAGTGCTAGTTGAGTAATGGTCTTCATCAAGTGTATGTTAATTCTTGATTATTGGTGTTTTATTTATATTGCACATATTATCATAATTTTAATTGAGTAATTTCCTTTTCATTTCAAACCCAAACAATGGTTATATATGACAATGTAAAAAGGGCGCTGGAAGCCCAGAACATTCGCCAACTAAAGTATGTAATGCAAACCTTAGGGTCGATAATGGACTTTTCTTGGGAAGAAAAAATCTACATGGTGGTAGAAGCACTACTTAAGTTACTTGAGGAGGATTATTTTGCAGAGGAGTCACCACCCAAAGGTCAAGAAATAGACCCAACAACAAAAACGGCTCCCATTAGTCACAACCATTTGCAATGTGAAGTGAGCTTGGCCCAAGTTCCCTCTGACCAGACACAAAATTCATGGCCGCAAGCTACCCAAGACTCAGGATGGGCTAACATCAGTCAATCTCACAATGATGATGGTTGGAATGCAAACAACTGGGGATGGTCCGCGCGAACTCAACCAGATCATGTATCCTTCGATTTTGATGCCATGGAAGAATAAAGCAATAAACTGGGCAATTTTGTAATTTTGATCCTCTTTGATGGATGAAAATGTGTCATTTTTCAAAGTCGAGGCATACCGAAATCACAGTGGTAGTGGAAGCCCCGAGCGGCTACACAGTTAATTAGGGTTTCAAATAGTACGATGTATCCCGACGCTCGATTATAAATTTTTGCAAATGCGATTTTTGGTGGGATTCATTCCACAAAAATTTAGTGGTCAGCAAGGGTGGCATTTTAGTAAATCGATAATGTCTATTGTATATGAATGAAGTTGTTGAGCATGGTTAAGCTATTAGTGACCACATCTTTTCAATGACATATTTTGAGGTGTTAAAAAGCTAACTTTTGGGTAACCACTAATTAATATTGTAATGTATCAAGCTAATGAGCTTGGTTAGTAGTTACTGAATAGCATGGTTGGTGGTTAGTGATCTTTGAAATCAATGACTTAGGTCATTTCTATAATAGGGAAGTAGTTATACTATCACTATATCTTTTGTATCGAGTTATGAAGCTGGGTTTTCTTACTGGTTCTTTCCCAGCAGAGCTCTTGAACCAGTTTTATTAAATAAATATATTCAGTGGTAATTCCACTTTTGCTTAAAAAAAAAATTTCCTTTTCATTTCTAAGGTGGCATAACATATTGAACATATGACATTTCCTTATCTTTAGGGAATGAGCATATTAAAGGTATTTAAATGATTAGCCACAGATCCCCTTCTTCCAAGAATAAATCTTATTTCTCAAGAATAACTTACTTACCATGAATTTAGCTTGATAAATTTATCCAAGCTTCTTCCATAATATTCTCAAGAATAACTTATTTACCAGGAATTTAGCTTGATAAATTTCTCCAAGCTTCTTCCATAAGGCTTTTGTAGTTTTTTCTTTATAGTACATTCAACCAGATAGAGTCTACCAAAAAAAAGTATTATCAAATCCTTGGCTTTATGTGATGAACTACAACTGATTGTATGTTTGAAGTCATTTTGTTGATGGTCAATCGTGTTACAGATGTGATGATTGAAATTAATCAATTAATGTGTTGTCATTGATGTCAACTTATTTGAGTATCATTATGATGACAAACATCTATTATGGATTAAAGATCTGGAATAAACAAAGTTTATGTGGTTGGTAATTGAAGAGTTTTGTATACATTGAGTAATAGTGAACACCGAGTAAATACAGTGTATACCGAGTAAATACAGTGATACCGAGTAAATACAGTGATACCGATCTAGGGATCACCGACACATCACAATATTGACCCAGCAATTAAATCAAAATGAGGCCGACTAAAATGATGAGCTGGCAAATTGATGATTCTGAGGTAAATGATAAAGTTTGTTATGATGATCAAACAACTATGAAAATTCAAGGAAGATCGAATGAAGAAGATTGAAACGTGTTTTTAACACAACTACCAAGGAAGGTTTAAGTGGCAAAACCAACGATGGGGATTAAGAGGAAAAATCTAAAGGATGGAAATTAAATGAGTTATGATGTCTATATAAGAGACAAGAGATTCATTATGAATCACATGATGCTATGATGCACACATGCAAATTTCATGCATGAATGATCAAACTGGTTAAAGACAGAACCGAGCATTTCTCCAGACAACACTGATCAATAGAGGAAAGAGCATTAACTGAGAAGAACAAAAGTATGAAGAATCAGATGAGCTAAAGTGAACAAATTGATCAGAGGTATTATGTACTTAGAATAGATCTGAAAATCTAAAAATAGAGTTGTATTTGAATCAGATCATTATTGTATCAGTTTAACCATTGTTACAAATAAATCTCTTAACCGAGTAGGATGTAAAAATCTTTATTATGAAATTCTAATGAATGTTGAGTGTTTTCCTGTTGACCCCATAATGAATAAATGGTGAAGAGAGAACTGTTATTTTTAAATCCTCTAACCATGTCACATTTAACAGTGTGCATTGTAACCTTTAACAGAGTTGGCTCTTAACCGAGCTCACTTTAGAAGAGTGAAATATTTTGGGTCACCGGTCCCACGTGGTTTTTCCCTTAGCAGGGTTTCCATGTTAAAAACCTGTGTTAATGTGTATGATTGTTGTGGATTGTTATTTTTCTTTACACATTACTTTATCTACATTGATCGGTAATCACAACATTGATTTACTGATACTCGGTATAGGGATAAAGTTTGAGATCACGATTATATTTACAGAGTTGATTTATATGTTTGAAATTGTTGTTATATACATCTGGGAGAATTTGGGACTGTAGGATAATTGATAACTAACTGTATGCCTCCTTTCGTGATTCATGATTCCCAAGCTTTCCAAAGGCAAGGGTTAGTAGCAAAGGTTTTACAAATGATATAGATTAAGTACATAATAAGTACTAAAATGAATAACCTGAAACGTAATCAATAAAATGTACAAGCAAGAGAAAGGAAAACAAGTAAATGCAAACCCCACAATGCTTAAAGCTTCTATTGTTTCTCTCTACTCCTTCTGAAACGTTGTTCTTGATGCTTAGTATTGGCGGGGCAGTGTCTATGACTTGAGAAGCGTCGAGAATTTGCTAATTGAAACGAGTGTGTGATCGCAAGATGGCTTGAATGCTAGAACCAAACTAACATAGTAATGGTGCACGAGAACTTGAAATCCTGGATCCTTCAAATGGTTATGAAGGGTTTTTTATATAGGAATTGGTGATGATATGAATGGTTGAGATCAATCCCAGAGATAGGGAGATGAATGGTTGAGATTAAAAAGGAACTGGAGAAGCCATCAGTAAACTCCACCTCTTCAATTGGTAAAGAGGAGACAGAGTTTGGTTGACTGAAGAGCTAA
>MU226547.1:3556976-3597424 GCA_018584345.1 Thuja plicata | reverse complement strand
CACTGGTAGCAGCATAGGGGAGAGCTCAGAGAGTGTTGATGATTTGTGGGTTGGTAGAAGGAGAGGATGTGAGGGTTTGGGAAATAGGGCGGAGGAGGGGGACATGGACGTGGCTATGGGAGGCATGGAGGATGATCCCTCAGAGGTGGAGCATCTCACTTAGCAAGTTCAGGACCTTCAGGCTAGGCTTGCTTTATCTAATGCACATGCTACTACTTTGGAGGCCCGAGTTACAGCGATCGAGCCTAGAGAGTAGCAGGCTCGAGCTGAGGTTTGCTCTTTTATTGACAGTGTACAGGATGTCTTGCACTGTGAGGTTCTTGACAGGTACTATAGATCTTGGTGTGCTGCTCAAAGATAGATTGAGTATTGGAGGTTTCATTATGAGGGCGCAGTTCTTGCAGCACAGAGGGTGCCCAGTTATACAGCTTCCCAGAGATCGTGTAGGACCCAGTGATCTCAGAGCAGTGGTGTTAGAGCGCCTGGTTCATCCCATAGGATAGATTCTGACATGCCACCCCCTCGTCCACCTCTTGGCAAGGGTGGGGGTAGCTCATGTTGACCCTTTTTATGTATCATGTACCATTTTTGCAGTGTTTTCATTGTATATACTCTGAGTAGTACCATTTTTGTGTCCCGACACACTAATATTTATTGATATATATGTTGATTACCTTCTTTGATCAGAATTGCGACCATTCATTGTACTTAAATTATTTGATTTATATGAGATGCAACTAGTGTTTTTGATATGGTGTGCAATGGTTTACTTTTCTATATGTATGATTCTACATGATTTGGTGGTTTAGATGATGAGATGTATATGCAATATGATTCTATTATGTAGACTCGTATATTGATGATTTACTTTTCCTATGATATTGACATGTTCATGCAGGATGGTGGAAATGAAATGCATGTTTATATGAGATGCTTATGGATGTATGTGATTTTATGATTTATCATGTATGCAACTACCATGTTTTTTCTTTTCTGATGTACTTAATGGAATGAATGCAATCTACTATGCACAAAAAATATCTGAGTAACGCATGTGTTAGTTAGAAAGAAGTTAGTTTGGATAGATGTGCTCTGAGATTGACCTAATAGAAGGGAATGATAGAAAGGATGTTCTTTTTGCATTTTTGGATAGATATGATCTGCTAGAAAGAATGAATGTCCCAAGTCGATGCCCATGTTTCCAATATTTGTCATCATTGCATCTTTTTTTGTATTTTCTGATATTTTGAAAGAGCGTCGAATGATCCAGATCACATACCACTTGGATACCACCATGACCCCTTGATAGCGGAAGGAGTAGAGAGATTGAATAGAAAGAGAACCTAGTGCACCCAAATATTGACCATCTGGGTTCAACTATGTTCCCTATTTGAAAAAAAAGAGAACCGAAAGCACCCAGATATTGACCATCTAGATACCGCTTGTCCTTTGAATTAATCTAAAACAAGGAAACCAAGATAGAACTCCTATGCATCCAAAGTCCATCTGGATAACACTGTGAGCTCTTGATTTCCGAAAGGGAAAGCCAAGCAAACAAGATAGAACTCCTATGCCCCTAGAGTCCATCTAGATAGCATCGTGAGCTCTTTTTTGCAACATAAAGGGAAAGAACATAGAAACCAAGATAGAACTCCAAAGCAACTCAGATTCCATCTGAATATTGCTGCAAGCTCTTGATTCTATAAAGAAAAAAAGCAAAATAAAAGAGAAGGAATGTCCAATTCTTTCCCAGGGTTAAGCTTAGATTGTGGAACTGTGTGGCTACCAGATAAGTGACAGCGCCTACTGCATTTGTCCTAAATCATCATGGCCCTGAAATTGAAGTGAACATTCAACATACAGGAATCAAAGAAAATAAGTCATGATCTATCATAGCTACTCTCCTCACATGGTGGATCCTAGAGTAGCGTAAGAACATAACCGCAAAATATAGACTGACATCTAACTGACTTGACTGACCTAGTCAACATTTTTGGATGGTTCCTCGATGCAGTTGGATTCTCTTGATTGGCTCAACTCTTTGGATAGGCTTGATTAACTTGATTGCTTGAGTGTGTCTGGTTTCAATAATAGATTACTCATATAAGACTGACCTGTCTGGTTTGAGCATATCCATCACTATGTAAGACGATTGATATGATTGGATTGATTGATTGCTTTGATCATGTTGGTAGTTGATCAAGTTGTGTCAGATGGGCCCCATGCTGGTTCACAAAGCTCATGATTGTGACAATTGATAGATTTGATTTGATCATTTTGGCAGCTGATCGACCTGTGTCAGATGGGCCCAATGCTGATTCGCAAAGCTCATGATTGTGACAATTGATAGATTGGCTTGGTTTCCAATTTCTTGCTGATTGATCTGATAGATTGATAAAGTTGTGTCAGATGAGCCCAATGCTGATTTGCAAAGCTCATGATTGTGACATTGATTGACTGGGCATGATCGCCCTTTGCTCTCTTGATAACCGAGTTGGTTTTATTGCTTGGGATTTTGCAATTTTTGAATGTTTTTGATGAAGATTGATTTTCTCTTAATTTTTGAGCTTTTTAGTATTTTTGATGAGTTTTCTGATTTTTAGGATTTTTTCAGGACATTTAGAATCGCCCCCCTAGTCTGGTGGACCAGTATTAACCATGGGTAAGTGCTTGGTGCTCAGAGGGGAATGTGCTTTTGGATTTAGCTTGGGTAGTCAGTCTTGCATTTTGAAATATGCTCAAGCCTTTGGAGTTCATTGATGGTGAAGTTGGATTTGAACACTTGGTGCTTGTTTGCCAGGTTTTCACCAAGGTACCTACTCAATAGCACCTGTTTCCCAAGTTTTCACTGAGAGAGCAATTTTATTTCTCTTTACTTTTTTTTCTTTTTTGATTTTTTTGTTGTTGCCAAGGCTCCTGATTGCCAAGTTTTCACCAAGGTAACTTTTGTATTTTTTGATTTTTTAGTATTTTCTGGATATGTAGATAGGTGCCTTGACCATAAAGACCTCAAGGGTAGAACCTCTTAAGGTGCATGTTTTTGATGTATCCGGGGAGCTGATCTCCTTCTGGTGTTGCTAGTATGAATGCCCTACTCTGAGTAGAGCTAATAATGACAAATGGTCCTAGCCAGTTAGGCTCAAAATTTCTGGGTTTGAATCACTCTACTTGATTCTTTTGATTTTCCATGAGGACAAGGTCTCCTACCTCAAATGTTCATGGCTTCACCTTCTTGTGATAGTTCCTTCTAAGGTGATTTTGATAGCCTTGTAAGTGGTTGAAGGCATGCTGCCTTCTTTCATCTAGTAACTCCAGTTCACTGAGCCTTGCTACTCTATAGTCTTCATCTAAAACTAGGTTCTTCAATGATATCCTTAGGGATGGGATTTCCACTTCGAGGGGTAATACCACCTCTGATCCATAGACTAGGGAGAAAGGAGTGGCTCCTGTAGGTGTTCTCACACTATTTATGTATGCCCATAATGCGGGACTAAGCTGTAAATTCCAGTCTCGCCCTGATTCGTTCACTGTTTTCTTCAAGATTTTCAAGATTGTCTTGTTTGTAGCTTCGGCTTGGCCATTCCCTTGAGTGTAGTAAAATGAGGAGAACCCTTGTTTGATATGGAATTGTTCGCATAGCTCTTCAACATCCTTGTTCTGGAAAGGTGTACCATGATCTGTTTGGATTGTTTGAGGGATCCCGTATCGACAGATAATGTGGTTAAGTATGAACATTGCTATTTGCTTTCCAGTGATGTAAGTGAGAGGAATTGCTTCCACCCACTTGGTGAAGTACTCTATTGCAGCTATGATGTATTTGTGTCCATTTGCTGAAGAAGGTGTAATTTTTCCCACTAGGTCAAATCCCCACATTGAAAATGGTAGTGGTGATGTGATAGGATTTAGTTCCTAGGTTGGTGCATGGATGAGGTCTCCATGAATCTGACACTGTCTATACCTTTGTACATGTTTGTGTGTATCTGTCTCTATCATGGGCCAATAGTATCCCACGAGGATGATCTTCTTAGCTAAGTTGTTCCCACCTTCGTGGGTTCTACAAATTCCTTCATGTACCTTGTACAAAGCTTTCTAGGATTTCATAGAAGTGAGACATCGTAGTAGTGTTCCATCTAGACTTGGTCTGTAGAAAGTAGTTGAGAGGATGGTATATCTAGAGGCTTGGCGGATGAGGGACTTTCTCTGTTTCCTCGACCAGTTGGGAGGTAAAACACTATTTTGGAGATAGTTATAGACATCTTGGTGCCATGGGGATTCAGGACCAACAAGGACGCATGTTGATTCTGTGATGGATGCCTGATGTGATGGCACCAAGAGTTGCTCCACTAGAAACTAAAATTTTGTTTCGTTACCTGGCATATCAATCAATGATGCTATGGTAGCCATTACATCTGCAAATTTGTTATGTGCTTGTGGGACTTTCTCGAAAAAGATGTAATGGAACTTGGTGCGTAGTTTTTCCATATGTGCTTTGTATGGTATGAGCTTCCCATCTTTGGTCATATAATCATTGTTGACTTGACTGATGACCACCTGCGAATCGCCATAGACTTTAAGGTTCTTGATTCTCCATTGAATTGCTATCTTTAGACCGATGACCAGTGCTTCATATTCAGCTATGTTGTTAGTGCATGGGAAGTTAAGTCTGAAAGACTTTGGAATTGTATCATGATCTGGAGTGATAAGCACTATCCCTGCCCCCAAACCATGGTTCGTACATGATCCATCAAAATATAGTTTCCATACCTCATTCGCTGGTTGTAGTGTCATGATAGATTCATCAGGAAAGTCAGAAATAATAGGCTGATGGTCCTTAATGGGTGCATCTGCTAGTTGATCTGTGATCACTTGTCCTTTGATGGCCTTCCTGTCTACGTACTCAATGTCAAACTCACTCAAAATCATTACCCACTTCGCCAGTCATTTGGTGAGCATTGCTTTTCTTAAGAGGTACTTTAAAGGATCAATATGTGCGATCAACTTTGTTTGGTGGCTCAGAATATAATGTCTTAGCTTCTGGGAAGCGAAAACAACTGCAAGGCATGACTTCTCAATTGGAATATAGTTTAGTTCATATCCAACCAATGTTCTTCTTAGATAGTAGATGGCCCTCTCTTTACCTGCGTCATCATGTTGTGCCAAGAGTACACCTAACGCTGAATCCATCACTGAGATATATAGAAGCAATGGTCTACCTTGTACTGGTGGTACCAATACATGAGACTTGAGAAGGTAGTCTTTGAATATTTTAAATGCATTTTTGCATTGCTCTATCCATATGAATTTTATGTCTTTGTGCAATAGATGTTGGAATGGGTGGCACTTGTCTGCTAGCTAAGCTATGAATTTCCTAATTGATTGGAGCCTTCCTTGTAACCCTCTTAGTTGTCTCAGGTTCGATGGTGGAGGCATGTCCAATATTGCTTTGAATTTTTCTGGGTCCACTTCGATTCCTCTATGTGACACTATGAACCATAGTAATTTTCCTGCTGTGACACCGAATGCACACTTCTTTGGGTTTAGACGGACTTTGAATTCCTGCATTATGTCAAAGATTGGTCCTGAAACTTGTAGATGATCCTTTCGAAGTATTAACTTGGCTAGTATGTCGTCCACATAGTCTTCCATTGTTTTGTGGATAAGATCATGAAATATAGTTATCATAGCCCTTTGATATGTCGCTCCAGCATTCTTTAGACCAAACGACATGACATTCCAACAATATGTCCCCCAAGGACATGTGAAAGCTATTTTGTGTTGGTCCTCTAGTGCGATCCTTATCTGATTATATCCTAAAAATCCATCCATGAGTGATAGCATTTGGTGTCCAGCAGTTAGATCTACTATCATATCAATGTTTGGTAAAGGAAAGTCATCCTTGGGACAAGCTATGTTGAGATCTCTGAAGTCTGTGCAAATCTATATCTGACCACTGTGTTTTGTAACTGGTACAAAGTTAGATATCTAGTCTGCATATGGTATAGGTCTTATGAACTTAGCATCCAGGAGAGCTTTTTCAACTCTGCTTTGACTAGCAATGCAACATGGGGATGCATCTTTCTCAACTTCTGTTTGATAGGAGTGGCATTGGGTAGCAATAGGAGATGGTTTAGTACTAGCTCTGGATCTAACCCTGGCATATCCGAGTAGGACTGCGAAATTGATGAATCGTTCTCTCTCCTCAGAGGTGAGTGATTTTTCCAAGTATATGTTCTTTGGGTTCTTATCATCTCCCAAATTGACTTCCTCTATTTCTTCTACTAATAATGCTGATTTCTCCTCTATCAAGGGGAGGAGTTCCTTCTTTCCATCTTCTAGCACCTCAATGAGGTTTTCGCTAGAAGATAGGTCTTGTTTTAGCTTTTTATCATTCTTTTGTTCTTTTGTGGACTGCAAAGAGGAGCTTCCTCCCCAAAATATGCCGCTCTGTCGAGGTTAATGGAGAAGCATGCCTTGTGGTCTCCTAATGGAATGCCTTCCCTAAGTCCCATGAAATGAGCTATAGCCTCATCATTTTTGAAGACATCTAAATTAGGTGGTCCTTGTTGATCCCACTCTATGAGCTCAGGGTGTACAAGATAGATACTTTCATGGTTGTTTGGTTCTGGTTGTCTGAAAGGGACGACAGATATGGTTCCTACAAAACTAGACTATGATGTGGATGCACCACTTGAGGTCTGATAAATGACATGCTTGTCTATTCAGGGTTTCTCAGTAATGGTCAGTTGGTCAAATAGGTCTGCTAGATTTATGATAGTGTATGACTGAGGGGAATAACTTGGGATTGATGGTTCAGAGTTGTGAAGGGATATCCACTCATACTCGTGGGAGTCAGTCTCAATAGAATGCTCGTCAAATGTCTCACTTCCTTGGTTATCATCGATTGCTATGTGGAGGTCTATTTGGGTTTTTGTGGTTCCCTCTTCGGCGGGCAACAACTGTGCCAATATGTTGCTTATTAAGACATGTTCTGTGTTGTGCCCCCAATGCATCTCTACTATTTGTTCCTGATTAACTTGAATGTCTTGGATTACAGGACTGGTGCTTTGTTGTCCATAGCCCAACCCTCTCATGTTTCTCTGGGTTGGTGGGAGAGCCAATTCCATTATGCCTTGTCTTTCCCCCAGCCCGGTTGTACCATTGTACCCAAATATTTGTATCATTGTGTAACCATTACCATAGTTTGACAGGGGTAGTGGTGGTCAGATTGTCTCTAGTGGGTCTTGGTATAACCAGGTATTGATGTCTTGTTCAAATGGATTTTCTTCTGCTATGTCTCCCCATCGGACAAAGGTTGTGGGTGGACATCTGAATAGAACAGGCTGCGGAGTTTCTGTTGCAATAATAGGTTGTGGCATGCCATAAGTTCTTGGGCTTTGAGGCATGTGTGTGATGGTAAAAGCCTCTTCATATCTGTATTCACCACATCCCTTGTCCGTGATGGATATCTTTCCTTCTTTCTATGTGATATCTTTAAGATTTGAATCTGAAGAGGAGGGAATACTTGCGTCCTGGTTAATGACTATCTTTCCTGCTGTCCGCGTGACATCCTTGGGATTCAAATCTGAAGAGGATGGGATGCTTGCATCTTGGTTTGATGGTACCTGGTTATCAGCGTTGATTTGGACCGCATTACAATATTGGAAAGGATTGGGATCTCCCTCTATGATGATCTCCTCTCCCTGGTGTGGGAATTTGATGCATTGGTGGTATGTCAAAGGTACAGCTTGCATTTCATGTATCCAAGGTCTCCCTAGTGGCATGTTGTATCCCAACTCAAGGTCTAAGATTTGGAAGGGAGTGTTTTTAATGTAAAGTCGCAAGCCTGTCCATTTTAGGGTGTCTACACTAACTGATTCACCCCCTCTCTCATTTATTCTAACAACTGGTATCAGAGCGTATAGTTCTTATAATGAAATTTTTAAAGGACTTAAGCTAAAGACCACAAGATGTATAAGAGAGATACACCGAAGCTGAATAAGGAGAACTTCTCAACATGGAAGAGAAGAATGAGACTATACCTGTTAGGGATTGGAGATGATTTAACACTATAACTGGATAATGAATTCATCCTACCCACTGAACCTTTGACTGTTACTCAGATGAAAGAGAAACATGAACACACCACTATGATGATAGAAATTGCTTCTTCACTTACTGATGCTGAATTTGAGGATATCAAGACATGTACATCAGCCAAGAAGATGTGGGACAAGATTACACTAGTTTATGGAGGAGATGAAAATGTACAAAGAGCTAAAGCTGAAATTCTCTGAGGAAAATTTGATGATATGAGAATGAAAGGAGAGAACATAACACAGAACAGTAACCGAATCAAGGAGGTTGTGAATGCTATTCATGGAGCAGGTGGAACTATTTATGAAGACACTATTGTGAATGAAATTATTAGAACTTTATTGCCTATTTATTCTATAAGAGTCTTTGTAATACATGAAATGAGAGCAACACCTGGAAATAATATTACAGTTGATAGCCTTGTCGGTAGATTGATTTCTTTTGAGATAAACAATTTTGACAACAGTGTTGTACCTACTATGGAATCTGCATTTATGCCTTCTTTGAAAATTAGTAAATCTGGTAACAAACACATGATAAGAAATAACAGTGATAGTGATAGTGATGATAAAGAACTTGATGAACTTGGCGCATTAATCGTTAGAATATTTCACAAAGGTAAAGGATGGTATAAAAGTAAACTACCTTTGATATACTTTAATTGTAAAGAAATTGGACACTTTGCTGCCAGATGCCCTAACAAAAAGAATGATAAAAGAAATGAAAGATATAATGACATAAAAGATGATTGAGAATACAGAAGCAACCGACAGTATGACAGAAGAAATAACTGAGATTACAAAGATTACATTGTTGAAGATAAAGATAATGAAACTGATTCTGACACTGATGAAGATATTGAGACAATATTTTTAGCTTTGAAAGAAGATTCTAAAGAAGATGAAAGGTATGTTGAAACAACACTTATTTCTAAAGTTAGTAAGCATGACATTTGGGTTATTGATAGTGGTTGCACACATCACATGACTAGAGATAAAGAAAAAATTCAATTTCTTGAGCATTATAATGGTGGATCTGTTAAAATGGGAAATGATACACCTTGTCATATGAAAGGAAAAGGTACAATATAGCTGAACAATAAAATCAAATGTGAGAATGCATATTGGGTGAAAAGACTTAATTATAATTTGTTGAGTGTTTCATAGTTGAATAAAAAAGGTCACCGAGTTACATTTGAAAATAGAAAAGCTAGAATCTATGATGAAATAGGAAAGTTGATCGAGACTGGTGAACAATCAAAAGGTAATCTATTCTATCTTGACACTGTTGAAATTACTTGTTTGATGGCTAAGAATGAATATGTATGGTTGTGGCACAAGAGGCTTTGTCATGTAAATTTTGACAACATGGTTAAGATTAGTAAGAAAAGAAAAGTAAGAGGCTTACCGAGCTTATCTAAACCTAACCATGTAATTTACAAGAATTGTCAAATGGGAAAAATGTCAAAATCTAGTTTTAAGAGAAAGAATTTGTCATCTAATGATATTTTGGAGATAGTTCATATAGACCTGTGTGGACCAATGAGAACACAAAGTTATTATGGTGACAGATACTCTATTTTATTTGTTGATGACTACTCTAGAATGATGGCTGTCATGTTATTAAAAGAAAAATTTGAAGCATTTAAGATGTTCAAATGGTACAAAGCTAAAGTGGAAAAAGAAAGTGGTAGAGAACTAAAATGTTTGGGATGTGATAGAGGAGGTGAATTTATTTTTGATGAGTTCACTAGCTTTTGTAATGATTATGGAATTAAGAGACAGATCTCTGCACCAAGGACACCACAACATAATAGAATTGTTGAAAGAAGAAATAGATCAATTGTGGATTGTGCTAGAACACTGATGATTAAAGAGAATGTTGTACAAACATACTGGAGAGAAGTTGTAAGTACTATTGTATACACACTGGACCAAGTACAACTAAAGAAAGATACAAACAAGACACCTTATGAATTATGGTATGGCTATACACCTAATGTGAGTTATTTTAGAATATTTGGAAGTCGATGTTATATTCTGAAAGATGATAGAAATGAGAAATTTGATTCAAAAACTGATGAAGGAATATTTCTTGGATATTATACTAAGAGAAAAGCTTATAAATGTTTGAACAAGACTTCTAACAATATCATTGAAAGTGCAAATGTTAGAGTTGATGAATTTTCTGAGAAGAATGATTAGGAAAGCATAAATGAACCGAAAGATTACAATAGATTTGTCTACATTGAAGAACCTGACACTTTTCTCGTAAAAATACCTAACATTATCATGCAACAGGGTAATTTTACCGTGCAATAGGAGGCACCAACCGAGAATCAAGAAAATGTTGCAACTGAAGATCATGATTAAGAACACAATGAAACTACTGGAGAACACAATGAAGAACAAATAATTGAACCTGTACTTGCAAAATATGTCAGAAGACATCATCCATAGAATCAGATTATTGGAGATAAGAGAGTTGGCATGATGCCACAAAGTAAGTTGAAAGACAACACATGTTTGATCTGTGAATTTGAACCTAAAAATGTTAGAGATGCACTTGAAAATGAAGAATGGATTATTGCAATGAATGAAGAAATTGAGCACATACATGAAAACAAAAAATGGACATTAGTACCGAGACCGAGTGATAAGAATGTCATTGGCACCAAATGGATATTTAGAAACAAATTGGATGAGAATGGAGATGTGACCAGAAACAAAGCAAGACTAGTATGAAAAGGGTATGCACAAGAAGAAGGTATTGACTATGGAGAAACTTTTGCACATGTTTCTAGACTTGAAGGAGTTCGAATATTACTTGCAAATGCTGCATAGAAAGGATTCAAAGTATATAAGATGGATGTTAAATTTGCATTTCTGAATGGGATACTAGAAGAAGAGGTTTGTATTGAACAACTTGAAGGTTTTGTTGATCCTACTCAGGAAAGCATGGTATGTAAGTTACACAAAGCATTATATGGTTTGAAACAAGCACCAAGAGCATGGTGTGAAAGACTACACTCATATCTTATCAGTATTGGATTTATTAGAACAAGTGATAACAACAATTTGTATTTGAAAGGAGAAAATGATGATAAGACTCTTATTGCTAAAATTTTTGTTGATGATATTATATTTGGAGGAAATGATAACCTATGCACGTCATTTGTTGATGAAATGAGGAAAGAATTTGAAATGTCAATGTTTGGAGAGATCAAATTTTTCTTAGCTTGCAAATTTTACAACAGGCTGAAGGCATCTACATTACTCAATCAAAATACATCAAGGATGTATTGAAGACATTCAGAATGGAGGAATCAAAACCAGTTGGAACACCTATGGTGACAGGATGCAAACTGACAAAAGAAGATAAGACACCTGAGGTAAATATGACATTGTACAGATCTATGATTGGAAAATTTATATATGTTGTACACACTAGACTAGAGATAGAACACAGTTGGAATTGTAGCAAGATTTTCTACTAATCCCAGAGAATCATATATGACTGTTGTAAAGAGAATTTTTAGATACTTGAAAAACAATGAATATTATGGATTATGGTACAAAAGGGAAGGCAAGTTTGAATTGAAATTTTACATAGATGTCGATTGGGCTAGGAACATTGATGATAGAAAGAACACTACTGGTGGAACATTCTTTATAGGTGAAAGATTAGTTACTTGGATAAGTAAAAAGCAAGGATGCATATCTTAGTCAACTGCAGAAGTAGAATATGTTGCCACTGCTGCAAACTATTTGAACATTGCATGGATAAAAAAAAAATTGAAAGGCATGAATGAAGAGATCACTGAACTAGTGGTAATTTATTGTGATAATACTAGTGCAATAAATATTTCAAAGAACCCTTTTATGCATGCAAAGACAAAGCATATATCTATCAAATATCACTACTTGAGGGAACAAGTACAAGAGAAACAAGTTATACTAGAATATGTACAATCAAAAGAACAACTTGCAGACATATTCACTAAACCCTTACCAAAGGATACATTTGAGTACTTGAGGAGTAGACTAGGGGTTCGTCCATTGTCTGTCGGTCACTAAGCTGAATAGGAGGTTGCATCAACCTACATGTAATCAAAATATCAATCTTGTTGATGCAAAGCTGAACTGGAGTGACAAATATATATCAATACACTGCAAGGTTCTTATTCTATTGCACCAAAAAACAAAGATATTTTTTTGGCTATTGCAGAGATGTATATTTTTCTTTTTGGCATTGTTGTCAAAGGGAGATAATAATCAATGAAATATCTATCCATTAAAGGGAGAGAATGATCAATGAAATATCTATCCACTACAAGGGAGAAAAGGATTAAATAAAAAGGGAGAGAAATGACATTTCTATCTACAGAGAGAAAAGATTCAAGAATAGAAGAGTCAAATCTGCAAGGAGATTCTCCATGGTGAGTTTTTAATGTTGAAACACTTTATATATACAAGCTAAGGAGAGCTACAACATTTTCACAGTTGTAGAATGAAAGTTTGGTATTCTATGGTATTTTCATATTGCATATTTCATATTGTGTTGCCATCAATGCCAAAGGGAGATATTGATGAACTACAACTGATTGTATGTTTGAAGTCATTTTGTTGATGGTCAACCGAGTTACAGATGTGATGATTGACATTAATCAGTTAATGTATTGTCATTGATGTCAACTTATTTGAGTATAATTATGATGACAAACTTCTATTATGGATTAAATATTTGGAGTAAACAAAGTTTGTGTGGTCAGTAATTGAAGAGTTTTGTATACACAGAGTAAGAATGAGCACCGAGTAAATACAGTGTATACCGAGCACAATGATAAACGAGCTAGGGATCACTGACACATCACTATATTGACTGAGCAATTAAATCAAACAGAGGCCAACTAAAATGATGAACTGGAAAATTGATGATTCTGAGGTAAATGATAAGGCTATTTATGATGATCAAATGACTATGAAAATTCAAGGAAGATCAGATGAAGAAGATTGAAACGTATTTTTAACACAAATGTCAAGGAAGGTTTAAGCGGCAAAACCAAGGATGGAGATTAAGCGGCAAAATCTAAAGGATGGAAATTAAATGAGTTATGATGTATATATAAGAGACAAGAGATTCATTATGAATCACATGATGCTATGATGCCCACACATGCAAATTTCATGCATATTGATCAAACTGGTTAAAGATAGAACCGAGAATTTCTACAGACAACGCTGAGTGACAAAGGAAAGAGAATTAACTGAGTATAACAGAGTATGAAGAATCAAATGAACTGAAGTGAAAAAATTGGTCAGAGGTATTATGTACTTATCATAGATCTGAAAATATGCAAACAAAGTTGTATTTGAATTAGATCATTATTGCATCATTTAAACCATTGTTACAGATAAATTCCTTAACCGAGTAGGACGTGAAAGTCTTCATTATGACATTCTAATGAATACTGAGTGTTTTCTTGCTGACCCCATAGTGAATGATTTGTCAAGACAGAATTGTTAGTTTTAAATCCTCTAACCAGGTCACATTTAACAATGTGCATTGTAACCTTTAACAGGGTTGGCTCTTAACTGAGCTCACTTTAGAAGAGTAGAATATTTTGGGTTATCGGTCCCAGATGGTTTTTCTCTTAGTAGGGTTTCCACGTTAAAAATCTATGTGTTAATGTGTATGATTGTTTTGGATTTTTATTTTTCTTTACACATTACTTTATCTACATTGATCGGTAATCACAGTATTGATTTATTGATACTCAGTATATGGCTAAAGTTTGAGATCACAGTTATATTTCATCGAGTTGATTTATATGTTTGAAATTGTTCTTATATACATCTGGGAAAATTTGGGATTGTAGGATAATTGAGAACTAATTGATTCACCCCCCCCCCCTCTCATGTATTCTAACATTATGATCCATCAAATCTGATTTTCTTGATTCATTCTAGCAAGTTGTGCACTAGATATTGCAACCCACATATCTATACCTTTGAGCATATATTATACAAGTAAACTTATATAGCTCAAAATTACCATTGTTAAATCTCTCAATTTGATCCTATTGAATATGCTTGCCAATTGTTTTCTACAATAAGGTCACAATATACTCTGCAACAAGCTCCCACTCAAAATATGATTAGTTCAAAAAACCCTGAACCATTTAATGAGACCAAAATTGTTCAACTTATTATGCCCATTGAAAGGAAGCAAGATAAGCATAAATAGATTCCTACAACACTGATCTAGTGAGGAGAGAGTGCAATTTTTTTCTCAAAACTATTATTAGTTATAGTTGTAAGTGCACATTCAATAACTTAAATAAACATGCAAATAAGATACAAAATCATTAACACCAAATTTACATAGGGAAAACCCTTTCAAAATAAAAACCCCACAATCCTAAAGCATATCTCATTGTATTATTTGTAAAACAATGTTTATAATATAGCCTCAGATAAAATCTCTTATGAAGAATCTTCTACTAATGACAAGCTTTTTTGAATGATTCCAATGATATAATGATAACTACAAACAACTTGATAATTTGATACAAAATGTACAAGTATCTAATACAATGGCTATTATAATGTGATGAAAAAGACATCAGGAGGTTAATTCAAATAATTGTCTCATGGAAAATATCCAATGCTTTCATACTTGTAACAAGTCTCTTTGATATGCAATGTCTTTGTATGCATGAAACTACTTGCATGCACATACTGCTTACATCAAATGGAGCCCTCATATCATTAATTTTTCATAATTAGCTCTTAAATGATTATAATTAGTCAATTTACAACACTATTAGAAAATCTATTTATAATCGTTTATAATTAACTATTACAACATGTGACATTGTTAGGGTTTAGGCAGACCGAAGCAAATGAAAAATATTAAATACAATGCAAAATAAAATAGCCAAAAATAATAATTCACAATAATAAACAAATATAACATGGTTCACCCAATGTGAACTATATATAGATAGAAACAAATGTTCACTTTCTTTTATTATCCAACGAAGAGAAAACTCTACAATGCCCACAGGTACATGAAAGCACAAGATCATATAAAGATTCTATTTAATGGTAGGGCTTGAAAAGGAAACTCTTCCCTCCTTTAGTGGACACCTATATGGGGAATTCAACTACACCCAAAATGAAATGTCTTCTATGCTTATTCTAAATTCCTAATAAGTTATTTCTGTCCTAAAATAATAATAAAATTATTGTAAAGATGGGAAGTAATTTCTAGTTTCATACTACTATAACCAATTTTTGTTCACCGTGATCTCAAAGGTTGAGGAAAGAACATACAATGAATAGTTGTATAATGTTTTAGAGTAAAATATTACTATAACATAACTTGGCCCTAGAAAGATCTCTAATACTAGATATAATGAATCTCCTGCAACAAATTAATCAAACATGAAATAAAGAGAATAATATCTTGAAATAGTAAACACGGATTTTATTACATTAAATATCAAAATTGAATTATAATAAATTTCAAGTCTCTTCAAGTGGAAAACCTCCTTGAGAAATGCTCTCTAAAATATAATCAAGAAATACCTATTATATTATCAAAACCCTCTATTTATGCTAGTTCTACTTGGAAAAACTATTGTCTCCCAAGCATGTGAGATAAATTAATGCAAGAGTTAGTTGGAAACCATATGTGTCCAATACTTTTACTAATTCTATCTCAGTACCAAAATTATTAAAGAAATAATAAGGACAATGTTTACAAATAGTCTCTCCAAAGAAAAATATGTTAAGGAACTTCCTTGTTGCAAAACTCCTTTATTATGAAAATAACTTTTGTACAACGCACTAATAAAATACGATATTATAGAGCCTCACTATTATAGAACTCCTATACTATATATCAACACTACTACAAAATTCTATTTCTATAGTACTTGTTGGGGAAATACCATGCTACAAAACTTGTATAACCCACTTTGAAACTTTTTTCTATATAGAACTTGTTATAGAACTTTTGAACTATTAGGTTTAATGAGATCCCTATCCTAAAAGAAAAATAATTCCCACCATGAATTTCTTTATTCAATACCATTTCTCTACAAATCTTACATCCATCCTTACAAAAGATTATCTCCATACCTAGACAACATTCGTCTTTCTCACTAATAACAAAATATTTTCCAAACTAGGGATATGCAATACTTTAGCTCAATCTATTTCATCCTTCTATAATTGAAAATGTGATTGACTCTACCATATCCAAATTTTAGAAAGGTATTATCTCCCATTTAGATGTTTCCACCTTGAATATTCTCATACTAAAAATATCACTTTAAATATAATATCCATATCTCCTCACATGCATGTGTACTAATAATTGCAACAAACACGTATTTGGTGTCATCATTTAAGGCTCCTCAGTTTGTATCATTATTAGACATCTTCTTGGGCTATTTTTCTTCCTTGTAGTCCTTCATTATTATGTGGCCATTTTCGCTAAAGTTCCAACACTTAACCTTAGACGTGCCATGATTTTTAAATATCTACTTTAATTTGGACCTTCTTTCATTATTTTTCTTTCCCTTCTCCTAAATGATCAATTTTTTATGACCAATGCATCCTTAATATATTTTGCTGATTTTAGTCTCATTTCCTTAGATAATCAACATGTGATCACCTCATCAAGTTTTAGCTTTGAGATATGTACTATTATCACTATCACCAAGTTGTTCCAAAAATCTAACAAAGAATACAATAGTATGATACACTAATATTCTTTGTCCATATCCACATTAAGTAATGTTAACTAGATCACCACAATATTGAATAAATTTAACAATTCTATATCAAATTCTTCACCAGTCATGCTCAAAGAATATAAATTATTTTCTATAAAATACTTGTTCACAAGGAACTTTACTTAATATAACCTCCCCAACTTATTCTAAAGTTTCTTAGTGGTAATCTCTCCTAAGACATTTTGGAGCACTAAATTTGAAAATAAAATTTAAACTAGGCTTCATATTTTCGTATGCAATTCTTTTGAATCTTCATCTTGGTGAATTTTATTTTACCAACAACTACAACCCATGGATCTTTATCTATGAGTAGTTCCTCCACCTTCAACTTCCATAACTCAAAGTTAGTATAGTTGAATGTTTCAATCTACATTTTCAATGTGGTTTCCATCTCCAATCTAAAATAGAATCACTTATGTAAAGCTCCCGCTTAAAAAATGGTTAATAGAAGGAAACCATTTTCCTTCCACACATTAATAAGCTATATCTAAGCTTTGGTATTAAATAAAATGAAGCTAGAAATACTACAAAAATTCATGCATTAGTGCAATGGGAGATGAAACATTAAATGGGAACAAATATAACAATCTCATAAAAATAAGAATGAGAAACACACAAGACAAGATCACACAACACAAAATATAACCTAGGAAAGTGCTTTGAAAAAAAAAACCAACTTCAAAGTAGTATTCAATGTATATTATCTTCAACACCCATATTACAATACACTATCAAACTATCAAGCTAATTCACAAGTGCAAAATACAACAATCCTAGGCATCTAATACATAGACCAAGACTAAATAAAAAATAATGTGTGGATTCAAAAACCCTAAGCCAAACTAGGAGCCCAATTTGGATGCCTAAATTGCAAATTATATATACTAGGTAACTCAATGTCATATATACCACCAAACTTAGGAACTTTGTTTTGGACTAATCAAACCTCTTAGAAGATCCTCTAAATGTTGGAGCATCCAAGATCAACTACAAAATTAAACAATTACACAACAAGAATATACCCAAATAATAATATCAGAGAAAGCTTGATCAAATTTACAAAGGAGCTTTGCATATGAAGGCAAGGATAAGGAGGTAAGAAGATATGATTGAAAGCTTGAATCCTCTGCAAATGTGAGACACATGGGCACAATTGGGACAAGTGTGATAACTCAAGTAGAGTCCACATGAGGTGAGGTTAAAAGTAAAAATCTTCTGAAGTACGATTTTAAGTGTAGTGTGAATAGTCCAAACTTCTCTCTAAGTAAGATTAAGTGTAGTGTAAATTGACCAACTTGGTGGAAAAATAACTAGTTAGGAAATTACACTTTTTACATTAACACTCCCTGAAGTGATACTTGGGGGGGAAGCTAGACACTGGAAAAATGATTCTTGACAACAAAGCTTGATTGAGTACTCATGTACAATAAAATTCTCACAAAAATAGAGAAAAGGGAGAAAACTGTTGGAAATCTTATGACTAAGAGGGGGGTGAATAAGTACAAAAGGTATTGAACAAATTGAACCACCGATATAAGTAATTGCACTATTAACTTCCAAACAACAAAGCATATAATCGAAGTAAATAAATAGCAGTTAACAATATCAAGAATCCACAATCTCAACACACATAACACATATATTTTATCATGGAAACCCTTGTAAGAGGGAAAAAACCACTGTGGGGATGACACCCACAAGCCCAATATTACAGTAAATGAATTTGCCATGTTAGGAGCTACAAATATCCTTTCTAAGGGTTCACCTTGTTATGAGTGACTAGTACACTATTAGGAGTACAAAAAGATCAGCTATGATCTACCTCGCTAGAGAATTTAAAACCTCAATAAAGAAGTTACCATGTTAAAGGATTTACAAATAAGAACCTGTTAAAGTTCACCATGTTAAGGTATTTAACCTGCTGTAATTGTTAGGGAACAACAAGATGTGTTGATCTGTAGAATAGAACTGATTGCCTATTAGATTCTTTCTACTCCTTCCTTTATGACACTGAATTGATCTTTGCTCCTTCAATTCGTGATCGCCCAATCTAAAAATATGATCGCAACCCTAAATCAAACGATTTAGTGCTCCTTATATAGACTCTCATTAGGACACACAAGGCCTATAACTTTCCACCACAATCGAATCAAAAGATTATCCAACCTCCTCGAAATTAGCATCAACAACATCCAATATGTCATCCTTAAATTTATTGCCAATAATTAAAAATAATATGTCAGCCTCAGATCCATTGCCTTAATCAAATCAATATGAAACTCTGATTGATGATCAAATAGGTAAACTTTCTTCTCATTCAAAACATATTTCATTCAAAATTTGATATAAATTGTTGTGGTTTTAATCATGGATTCCACTTACCATATACAAACTATATGTATGATCACAACACCTAGAACTTTCCTTAACTCGATCACTACCACATTCTGTGTCTGATACTATTCTTCTTGAACACCACTCAACATACATAGTTGAACTTCCCTTTATCGATCATGTATAGTTCTTACCGATCGCTGCAATCATGTACATTGCCATCAATGACAACTAATTATGCTTCGACTCATGACTGCTCTTCATATCTCCTCCAAAACTACCACAATGCCAACAATATCCCCCTTTGGCATTGATGGCAACAACTTCTGATTTGCATAACTCTGTAAGTATAATTTGCACTGTAAAAATTATACTCCCCCTTTCTCTATACATCCTCTCTACTTCTATTTCTCTATTCAGTTCCCCCTTTTTGTCAACAATGACAAAGAATCATATATTAAAATTACATTCTATCAAAGACATCCTTGAATTTTGTCTTTGCAGTCTCCAATGTCTTCTCCCATGACTCTTGTAAATGCTCCATAGATAGAATTTTCCCATGTATAATTGATGTTAATCCTTCCAAATCACTCAAAGTAATCACCGCTGGTAGACTAAGTTTGTTCTCTGCATTTCTCACATGTTGTTGCATAACATCAATTGTGAGGGTGAAATAAGTCTGCATCTCCATAAGTGTAATAATTCATTTATCATGTTCAGTTTGCAACTGCCTCACTGTGTGAGTAATCCGTTTGACCTTACCAATGAATCATGGTGTTGAACTAGACATGGGATCAAAATTTTCAATCAAAGTATTAAGCTCCAGTTGAGCATCATCTCTCTTTTTCTCCAGGTCTTCTATAAAAGTTGTAAACTTAGAAAATTTTACAAGTATCTGTCCTATCTCCTGTAGTATTTCTTTCACTTTATTCACTTGAACTGTAAGTGACTATGTATCAACTAAAATAATCTCTCTCAACTTATCAGCTCATATCTTCTCATATTATTTCATAGCCAACTTCATTGGTGCATTCTCTATGTCAAGTACTTGATCAGAAACAACCTTGACCAATATACCCAGCTAATCAATTGGATTATCTTGTTTTTCATATTCCACATTAGGTACTAAATTCCTAATGATATTTTTGTCTGGCTCCTTTCAATATTCTTATCTTTTTTTTCTTTCTCTTTAATATGCCCCTTTCTACTTTCTCCTTAAGCTTATCAGACATTTTAAAAAGCTCCTTAGGAATCATCTGAGTAACATCAATAGTTGTTTGCATTTCTTCATCTTTAGGTTCTCCTTCATCTTCTTCCTCATAACTAGTTGAATTCTTTGTTTTTCTCTTCTTCACTATGCTACCTTCACCGGTTAGATCTAGAATCCTCTTCACTGAAAGTATATCATCATCATCCTTAAGTCCTTGATCTTTCTATTCTGTCACTTCGTCAACAATATTCTCTTTAGGTGCTTCAACATCAGTTTGAATATCAATGTTCTGTATTTTCTATGGAATATCATAGATACCATTATATATGAAATAATTAATCTCTTCATTTGATGTCTCTTATGTTTTTCCTTTCTCTTCTACCGATTTGTGTTTAGCTACAGTCTTAGAATTTACTAACTTTATCCATAAATCCACTGTCTCATCTCTTACCGATTGGATTTCACTAATGATTATTCTTGTGACTCTGTTCCTTGTCTTAAACTCTCCTCTCCTTTCTTCAACCATCAAATTTACCTCTTATGTAGTTAATTTAGGTTGAAAAAGTGCAAGTTCTTGTTCCATCATTACTCTATCAACCTTTAAAGCTTCTCTCCATCTTTTGTCAACTGCATTGTACAATTCCTTAGGTATAGCCTTGAATAGTTCATTTCATGCTTTGAAAAAAGTGTGTAGAATTTCTACAACTGCATCTTCTATCTTTCTTTTCTCTTCATTTTCAAATTTATCAATGTGAGTCCAAACTTCTGTCACTCTTCTATATTCCTTAATATCTTTAACAATGATGTCAAGAATAACAATATTGTCAATTTTGTCAGTTTTCTCAATAGGCTTTCCTACTATAGTAGACTTCTTTCCACTAGCTCTCAATTCCTTTTATTCCTTCTCAGTTTCAACTTCTTCTTATTTAGCCCTTTTCTTACCTCCTTTCTTACCCTTTAACTCTTTATAGCCTAATGTCATTGATTTCTTTCTTCTATATGTTTTATGAATAGTCTCAGGTGATTCATTTTCTAGCTTAGTGTAAATAGGAGTAGTAGATGTAGATTTAGTGTGTTTCAGTATTGAACTCTTAGTTACTCTTTGAGGTGTAATCTCTTCAAATTCAACTTCAACTTCAGTATCCTTGGCTTCTGCAGTAGCAGATGTGCCTGCCTCCTTTCTCTCCATTTTATTTCTAAGTTTTATCATCATTTATGGTGTTATGCCACTCATTTTGGCTAGATTATCAACTTGTTTCCCAATCTTTCTTTGGATTGCAGGTGCTCTTAATTGACTGTGAATTTTTAATGATGACTCTTCATAGGTTCCAAACCTAGGTGTTGAAGTATCAATTGGTTTTGAGAATATAACATCAGCATGAATAGTGACCAAATCACCATCAACTTCACAACCCATAGCTGGTATCCAACATGTCCTAGGTTGCACTGCTTGCAACATACAAGTATTTGTATCTACTAGAAAGCATATATCTTATTTATACTTTTCAACAATATCGATTGGGATTCTTTCTCTTAAGTGCACTTTCTCTTGAAAATATTTAAAGTATCCCCACATAACCTTATTAAAATTGTTTCCTAAAGTCCTTATACACTACTTAATTGCATTACTACTGGTCTATCCTCTGACCAAGTAATAAGACGTATTCTAGGAAAATGATTATGCAAGTAAAAGAACATACATACCAAGAGTGATCCATATTTGAATGAATTCTTCTTATCTTTCTTGATCTTATCCATATTCACGAAGAATTGAATCCTCAACATCTCACAAAGATCATATTTTGCATCTTCCTTTACCATTCTATACGCAACATGAATAGCTCCACTGGGTATACTATTCAACTAACTAGATTGATATACTTTGTAACCTATCAACATTGAAGCAAGCCTCACTTCCTTATCTATTATATCCTTGATACTCATGGCTCGGTGATCTTGTTTGGATATGGTCAAATGAGTAACCAAATTTCTAGCAATAGTCTGTAGAGTTGGTGCCTCATTGGTCGCACAAAATCCAGTAACTCTGTTGATTAACTCCTTTGTAATCTTGTGTGGCTCGTCCAGCCAAATTAATTGATCATGGACTCTTCTCAACACATATCTTATTCATTCTGGATGAAAATCATCAGGTATCTCAGTCGCATAAGTGAAACCTTTGTTCATCAGATGCATATGTTCCTCCTTTAATCTACGGTCATTACACAGTTTAAGAAACGCATTGTAGATATCGTCAAATCCAAGTTCTTCCAATGTGCAATGGATAAAAGAACAAATGTCTTCTATCAAAAATACACCATATGGTATCAAAGATAGGGAACCCATTGGATCATTCTCATTTTCTTTCCTCGTAACTTGAATACGGGTCTTGGCTCATCAATGATGTCGACCAAAACTGGAGTATCTATAATGACAACAATTAGTAGAAACAACAATTCCTCTAAAGATATTTGCAACACAAGTGATAACCACGACTTCACTGATTAGAGTAATTTGATAGCCGATAGAATTTACTGCTCGATCTCAATCCAAAAATAGAAATAACTCTTGTTATGGAATGTAATCAAATGCTCTTCAGTAAACCTCGATAGAATGTAAAGTGATAAATGAGTTTACTTTCTCATCTTGATAACGTTTGTGAATGTAGTCGTTTGAACATAATGATCAAAAGATGTTTTCCACCAACCACAACAGTTAAAGCATAACTATCGTTATATGCATGCACAAAAATACTAAATATCTTCACTAACCATCATTAACTCACAAATAGACATCTCAAAATGCATATGAATCTTACCGCTCATGAATTTAGGGGATCAGTAAATTATTTGACCATAAGTGGTCCCCCTAAGCAAATAATGTTCTTAGTTCACCAAAGGATTCTCCATATTTCCTAAACTTGTGGAGTCCACAGTCAACTCTGAAGAATTCAATTCTCCTTTCCTCCCCGATGTCTTCTTCATATCATTTTTTACTTCATCAACATTAACAGTTTGGTTCCCTTTAGCATTTTCATCATTGTTCACCAGTTGGTCTCTGGTATACTTTCTTGCTCTGCATGATCTAGCAAAATGACCATATTTGTTACAGACATAACAAACCATACATGTTGGATTCCAAGGCCCAACATTACCTCTGGTTGATCTTAATCTGCAATTCACAGCTACATGTCTATAGTTGTGACAATTAGAATAGGTAACATCTGACTAGTTACCTTGATTAATAGGCCTCTGATTGTTGTAATCATATGACCACTGATTGTTGATTCTTGCCCTGCACTCATTAACTCTATGTCCAAACTAGTTGCAATAATAAAAAAAACTCCATGAAATGCATTAGATCTAGCATTGTAGTTATCAGTTATACCATAGGAATTTCCCAATCTAGCTGTAGAACCTCTAGGTCTAACATTTGGACCAACAGGTTTAATTTAACATACATTAGCAGTATGACCTTCCTTATGACAATTAAAACATATCGGTTTATACCTTCTCTTGCTAGTTTTATTGTTCACCTCGGGTGTTGATTTTCCTTCTGTATTGATGTCCTTAGTACCAAATGATTCACCAGCTTCAAATTTTGAAAATCCTAAACCTTGTTTTTTTCCATTCATCCTCTGTCTCCCAAGTTGTTCATCAAGTTTAGAAGAAGTCTTTCTAAATTTGTCCAGCAGATCATTTGCAACCTTCAAATCTTCTTTAGCTTTTCATTCTCTTTCCTTATTCCCTCATTCTCTCTTTCAATATCAACATTTTCTTCATTAGTGTCATGTAAGTGTTCTTGCAGGGCATTTTCAACAATTTTGTTGGCATCCTCAACAACCCTTCTTCCTTCAATCTCTTCAGCCATCCTGATAGACTGACTTTCAAGCTCTCTTTTCACATTTGCCACTTCTCTTTTGAGTCCACTATTTTTATCCATCAAATCTGCAAGTGCTTCTTCATATTCTTCAGACAAACTACCTTCAGATAGTTGTTTAATGTAGTCTTGACTTTCACTTAAATGCTTAGAAAGCTCTCTTCTCTTATCAAGGGAATGCCTTAGCTTTTCCTTCAGTTCATTGATAACTTTGCTTGCATCCTCAAGTTCTTTTCATACTTGTATCTGTCCATGTTGAATTATAGGTATCTTTTCCTCAAGCGGTTAAGCTTAATATCAAGAGGACCAAAGCTCTGATACCAATTGTTGGACATCTTATGAATGAGAGGGGGGGTGAATTGGTACAAACAGGTAATGAACAAATTCAACCACCGATATAAGTAACTGCACTATTAACTTCCAAAAAAAAAGAATATAACTGAAGTAAACAAATAACAGTTAACAATATCAAGCATCCACAATCTCAACACACATAACATAGATATTTTATCGTGGAAACCCTTGTAAGGGGGGAAAAACCACAGTGGGGATGACACCCACAAGCCCAATACTATAGTAAATGAGTTTTCCATGTTAGGAGCTACAAATACCCTTTCTGAGGGTTCACCCTGTTAGGAGTGACTAGTACACTATTAGGAGTACAAAAAGATCAACTATGAACTACCTCGCTAGAGGATTTCAAACCTAAATAAAGAAGTTGCCCTGTCAAAGGATTTACAAATAAGAACATGATAAAGCTCACCTTGTTAAGGGATTTAACCTGTTGTAATTGTTAGGGAACACAAAGATATGTTGGTCTTTAGCATGGCATTGATTTCTTATCATATCCTTTCTACCCCTTTCCTTTCTGACACTGAACTCATCTCTGATCCTTCAATTTGTGATTGTCCAATCTGAAAATATGATCACAACCATAAATCAAACGATTTAGTGCTCCTTATATAGACTATCATTAGGTCACACAAGACCTAGAACTTTCCACCACAGTTGGCTCAAAAGATTAGCCAACCTCCTCGAAATCAGTGTCAAGAACATCCAATATGTCGTTCTCAAACGTATTACCAATAATTAAAACTAATATGTTGGCCTTAGATCCACCGCCTTAATAAAATTAATATGAAACTCCGATCAGTGATCAGCGATCAGTGATCAGCGATCAGTGATCAGACAAGTAAATTGCATTCTCATTCAAAACATAATTCATTCAAAACTTGATATAAATTGTTGCGGTTGGAATCATGGATTTCACTTACCATATACAAACTATATATATGACTGCAACACCAGAATCGTTCCTTAACTCGGCTACTACCACATTATGGGTCTGATATTGTTCTTCCTGAACACTAGTCAACATACATAGTTGAACTTCCCTTTACCGATCATGTACACTTCTTACCGATCAGTGTAATCATTATAATTGAATACATTGCCATCAATGACAACCAATTATGCCTCGACTCATGACCAATCTTCATATCTCCTCCAAAACTACCATAAGGCCAAAAATAAAAAAACATTGTAGAAAAAAATCCTCCTCCAAAAGAGAGAGAAAAAGAAATTCATCTCCTAAAAAAGATTCGCCAAATGATTAGAACACGAAGAAATATGGAACACATAAAAGCTAAAATCTCTACCAAAGAATAATTGATTTCTATTAGATTCAATGAACCCTCCAATAAATGTAGATCGTGATAAGAGAGGCATAAAACACTAAATGAGGGACTTCATGAACATGACTTGGCCAATATGTGCAAATGACACAAAGGAAAAAGTAATATATTTACAAATGATACTATGATCAAAGAGATAAAATAATACTAAATGAGTGACCCCATTAACACTACTAAATGTGTGTGTGATGCACTACATAACAACAAAAGTCTTATGAATATTAATCAACCAAAAAAGGTAGAATATTTTTCTCATTTTTTCATTGAATTTAAGAAAGCATTTACATAACTATGAGATAATACATATCATAATGTTGACAATGGAGAGATAATATTGGTAGATCAAATGAAATGTAGCACTAAAGTTCGCAAAGAAATATGTCATGTCTAATATGATGTGCAAGAAACTTAAAAAAAGTGTATGAGATCAAGGCACATGTACATGATGACAAAGTGTTGAATTATTCATTGTCATGGAGATGCATTCACCCAATAAATTTGTGGTCGTAAAACAAGGCATGTACATAACCCCTCATGACACTTTATAAAATTTTATAAAATAGTGTAAGTATAAAAGTGCACAATATTATGTGCAAAATTCTCCTCAAGAAGTATAAATTAGATTTGACACTTTATCTTAGTGCATTTATAAACGAATATGACGGTCTAGAGCTCTTACAAGTGTTAAAAAATGTATGACTTTAGTTTATGTCATGGGGTAACCACAAGAAGATATAGTTCAATCATGCCTCACAACCCTAAAAAAATAATCAGATAGAATTGTAGGTGTCATACAATGATCCTGTCCTAAAACATAAAAATCTAATGGGTAAAGATAGAGAAAATACTAGATAATTGTGTATAGAAGAGCCTATCAATTGGTAAATTCCACTAACAACCTACTTAGAATAGTTTGACATTGAATGCTAGATAATGCATTTTCCTACTAGAACAGTGATAAAGTTGAAGGATGAAAAAGCGTCTAGGCAGTGATGGAGTGTATAGATGTACAACAATCATATGATGATGATCTTATAGATCCATATATACTGTATGAATTTTCATACAATGATTGGAGCCCCTTCTAAAAATGCCAATAAAAAATCTCCAATATCTCTAGCACCTTATATGAAAATATAGGTTTTTGGGTCTAAGTTCAATTTTGAGGTGAGTTTTACTCTAGAACATAGTGTATATAATTAGATGCCCAAAACCCTTGCAAACACAATATTACTTAGGAAAGACTTGGCAAGCTTACTTTGATACCATGTTGGAATAACCAAAATCAACTTACAAAATAAATCATTCTACAATTAAGAATATTTGGGAAGGAATTTGCAAGCTTGTTGTAATACCATATGGAGCAACAAAGATTAACTTGCAAGATCAGACCATTCCACAAATAAGAATATGCAAAAATAATATTATCATACAAATATTAATAAAATGTAGAGAGGACCTTAACATTTAAAGTCAAGGATGATGAGATGTGAAGGTAGAATTTAAAATTTGACTACCTCTCCAAATGTGAGACACATATGGGCACACTTACGTGGGAAGACATGTTTAGTGTCCGCATGAGGTGAGTCCAAAAGTAAAAGTTCTCTCTAAGTTATCCAAGTGTAGCGTGAATAAAACCAACTAGGTAGGATAATAACTATTTAGGCAATAAAACTTTTCACACTAACACTTGCAAGTTATAAATTGATCAAAGTTTTTCTTCCACATTCTTCCAAGTCTATCTTATGAGTCAAATTTTCTCTTTCACATCTTAAAATGTTCTAGATGCTCTTACACTTCTTACATATACAGATGCTCTTACACATCATAATACAATAACCAAGTAGCATAATATATATGAAGAACCCTTAAGATACCTCTCAAGTGGAGTGCCCTTTTCCATATGACCCAAAATTCACAACATAAACTACAATACTAATAAAAATAATGTGCTAAATTTGTGAGGCAAACAACACCTAATCCTACCACTATCATTCCAAATAGAACAATGGTGGTAGTGTCCCCAACATTCAAATATTATTTTGCCTAGAGACACATTGTGCTTTCACACAACCCTAACCATAACTTGCCTCTAAAGGCTAGAAACAACAAAGATATTTATAAAAGGATTTTTAAGGAAAAGAAATTATTCAATTAAGAAGGGGCATCAACGCATAACATACTTTAACTAATTTCCAAAGACACCAAAAATCTTTAAAACCCTTAGCCATATCATAATATTAATGCTCTTACACATATCATAATATAATAGCCAAGTAGCATAATATATTGATGATACCAAGAACCCTTAAGATACCTCCCAAGCCCTCCATATACCTCCCAAGTGGAGTGCCCTTCTCCATATGACCCCAAGTTTACAACATAAATTACAATACTAAATAAACATAACATCCTAAATTTATAAGGCATATAACACCTAATCCTATCACTATCCTTCTAAATAGAACAATAGCATTAGTGTCCCCATCATTCAAATTTTATTTTATCTAAAGACACATTATGCTTTTGCAGAACCCTAACCCTAACCCTAACCCTAACCCTAACTTGCTTCTAAAGGCTATAGGCTACAAAGATATTTATAAGAAGATTCTTTGGAAATGACAAGACACATAGGAATATCAACGCATAACATACTTTAATTAACTTAGAGGGACACCAAAAGTCTTTGAAACCTCCATAAAACTCAACTTTTGCACACATCTCTTTGTTAAAGCAGCACCCACATTCACGCATCCCAATGCTTAATCTACAAACTGTTGATTCAACGAGGGAATCTGATTGAGACAAATTCCATAAAGAGCCTTTGTGCACACCCTTTGCTTTTCAGTTTCAAGTCATAGTCGGACTCCAAAAGTTTTAGAGGCACAGCTGGTCATGTGTGCACATCAGAAGACGCTGTCATATTATACATGACATGACCATGCCAACATAGACATATTAAAACAGAACACAAAATACCTATCACTATTGTTTTTCTTCCCACATTTATAGGTCATTCAATTCATGCACTCTTAACTACCAATGGAATTCGAGAGCACAAACTAAAAAAGTGAAGACGTATTTTAGCGAATGTTATTGTGTGTTGAAATGGTGTAATGATCAGTGCCATTAAGGTAGTAACAGAAAGACGCAAAATATACCCACAGTTTGCAAATAGCAGTCCCCCAAGCGTAGGCTTTTTAATCTTTTCAGATAACTCTCGAGGTTCAAATGAGGGTAGTTTTTTTAAGGAGCAGAATTCAAAATAAATTTGAATAAGGGTTAATTAAAATCGTTTTTTGAAAAATAGTAGCTTCTACTTTTATTTTTTAGAACTGTAGAATCGACCTGGTGGAAAAAGTGAGAGGCTTGACTTTTTTTCTTGCCACTTGTCAATCATCTCAAATTTTTCAAAATTTATTATTATTTTTTTTAGTTTTTATTTATTTATTTGCTACTATAAATTGAATATGCTAAATAACAAAATTCATGAGACCACCAACTTCTAAAAATTTAGGAGTCTAAACTTTTTAGCCTGAATTGCATTTTAAAATCTAACCTAATCCTTCAAAAATCTCAGCAACACCAACTGATTGAAATTTTTTAGGAAGACTGATTGAAATTTTTGAAGAAGCTCCCTCCATAAGACCCTACTCTTAGAATAAATCTCCAATAACATGTTGCTCATTTCTGAATAGAAATTAGGCAGCTATATCCAGGCCTTGGCTACTGTCATTATCCTTGTTCATTCAAACATCATACAATTTTATAGCTTGCATGTCATGTGGTGGAATCAGTTTCAAAACTTTTATTTTCACCTCTACTACATAAAACAAGTGCAGTCTATCAGCATGAGGCTCTCAATGCTTAGAAAGCACCTCAAATTATGACAAGAGACCAATCCTATAGAGCATATAAAACTATACACATTTTGTCTGCATGATGTTGTGCAATTTCAACATCGCCATAATCATGAGGAGATTAATAGAAAATTACAGTGCTATATCTGGAAGGTGTTCAAGATTAGGTGATCTTTTAATCATCATGAATCTGTCTTGCATGACACCCACTGTAACAGTGTAAACATACATTTTAATGGATTATACACAAATAAACTAAATGCTCCGGACATGAAACCCCACTATTAAGCACTTAATAGTGCATTCTTCTTGTGGAAATTAAAGAACCCAACCTTCTGAAAACTATGTTCGAATACTTATATGACATTTGGCAGCTTGTATCACCTGAGAAACCAGCTAGTGCAGTCACATATTAGGATCCAGTAATTCATTATCAAGGAGGCAGTTAAAATTCTTAAAACATCGCATAACCCACTAAAATAGCCTAGCCTTGATTCAGAATTTCTTTATGAAGACAAAAATTCTGCAATTCAAATGTTCTTGCTATGATAAAGTTATATTTATCCAAATACTGCTGCTTAAATAAGCTTTATACATGAAGGAAATGTAAGACATTCCGATTATTAGTAGGGAAGGCTTTTTGAGCTCGAACTGCATATCAAAGATTTCAGTCTAGTGGAAGAGTCAACACATGTTGTGGGCATACTGGCCCGTTCAACAATGTGATCCATGTTCCTTTGCAAGCTCTGCCTAACCATGTTTGTTACAGCCCTCTTGTGCAACGTCATCTCAGTCATATCATCTCGAGAACTCAATTGTCTTTTTGTATCCCACACTCTAGCAGTCACTGGACCAGAAACGGGCATTGCAACCCCACGCTTGTCATCTCTAAGACAATGCAAAATTCTCATAGCTCTCTTTTGAGCAAGTGTACTTCCCAACAATGCAAGTTCTAATAGCACAGGGACTATGCCTTCTCGCATCATAGCCTTCCTCTGAAGTAAGCTACGGTGTGCCAAAAGCATCAGTATATAGGCAGCCAATTCCTGGCATTTGGGACATTTTTCCCAACCCAGGATATCAATCAAGCCTTTGGGCATGTTTATGCCACTTTCGATAGCCTTTCTTCCAGATTCAGCCACCACTAAATTCCCCAGGATTGCAAGGGCTCTTTCCCCTGTCTTAGAGGACTGTGACATCTTCAACAGGGGCTGCACTGCCCCATTTGCTACCATGCTCTCAACATTTTCCAGGCAAGTAGATAGGTTGTAGAGGGCAGCTAGAGAAGCCATCTTTCCTTGATCAGTGCCAGATTCTAGCATGGATATCAATTCAGGAAGCACACCAGAGGACCCTAGTATGGACTTATTCTTGTCAAGAGCTGAAACTGCAAGAAGGAGAATGGCAATTAGCTCCTGCATTTCTGAATCAGATGTAGATATGAGTTGTACTAGCTTATCCACTGCTCTAGCCTCAACGATCAAGCCCTTGTTTCTGTTCATCGTAGAGGAGATCAAAGAGTTAGGCTTAACTTTTCATCTCCAAGGAAATTTGACATACTTCATTTTTGTAGTACAATTATCTACAAACTAACCCCAAATTTTATATTTTACAGGTGTAGTTATAAAAACAATATTCACCACTTGTATATCTTCATAAAGCAATTGATTATTTATTGAGAATCAATAGCATGGAACACTCCCAAAAGTGTCACTGTTATGTCCCACTTATTAATTTTTGAAACTGTCCCATACGAATCATAATGACATGAATTTCATATCAAACAACTACCAAAACATTGACAATCTGGAGCATAAACAAAAAGGTCTTTTCCCTAATTGATCTCAAGGAGTACCATATTGATCCATTCGTTTATATTCAGAACATGTAATCAATACAGAACACTAAGAATCAAGACATCTGTCGACTAAGAAATCCAAATGTTTAGATTCTCCAGGGTTAATTTTTTCCTGTATCTTCAGCTTTTACGGTTCCTTTTACCCAACTACTGTCTATTGCAACAGGTACTTATTTAGACTGCCATTGAGCCACTTTGGTCATATTTAGACATTAATATATTTTCTTTTCATTTCAATTTTACAAAAATAATTTTCAAACAGAAACGGTCCTCTAAATTCCCTAACACTATTATTGAATTCAAAAGGTCCTTCAAAGTTATCCTCAAATAGTAGTAACAACTTACGTGTAACTTCCATTGGCGAGCTCGATGAGGGCTTGCAATGCAGAATGACAGTGTTCAGGAACAGAGGAGTCTAACATAGCCACCAGGGATGGTATCACCCCTAAGAAAGCAAGGCACTTTCGAGTCTTAGCATTCTCTTTAGCCAATCGCTGAATTTCAGCAGCAGCCTTCCATTTTTCATCAGGGCTGCCAAAGTGCACCTGAGTAACTGCTTGTCTGAGGTTTGAACCTTGACTCTTGCTCTCTCCCCAATCAATAATACTGCAAGCCTCACCGGATGAGCTATCCTTCTGCTTGCTCTCTTCCTCAACTCCCATCCCTGTGTCAACTTTCTTGGGATCCACTTGATTATCAGAGTCTAGCGTGGATGATATCTCTGTAACACTCATCACCTGATGAATGCTACTTTTTCTCTTCTTGCTTTTTATCAACCTAAAGAGTCTTGAGAAGAATTTGAGCTTTGAATAAGATATTGCCCATGGAGAAGGACCTGAATCTCTGCCACGCACTTTTAGACCACCTTCTTCTGCCACACCCATCTGACTGTACCAATTTCACCTGATAAACAAAATTGCTGCAAGATACTCAATACTGTTTATCTATTGTTGGTGATGGACCCTGCCGAAATTCTCCACCTGATTGAGGAAGAAATCACCTCAATTTTATAACCTGTAGAAGCTCAATAGTCTCACCTCTACTTACCCAGCAAGAGGGTTTGGGCTACCCAAGTTGGTGTTGCCTCAATTTTTTTAGCAAAGCATGGTTAGAATCCTAGACCTCCAGAATCACCCAGCTACAGTGTTACACCATGTTCAACAAAAACCAGTGCCCTTTAGCTATCTTTTCCTTGAATTCTAATGCATGTAATTCATTCCCAAGCTATCCATCAGATGTTTGTCACAACAATAAAGATTTCTATCTACCAAATATTGAACTCAACCAAAAGAAATCATTTATGTATTGGAGCAATTACTCACCGGCAGAATTAAACCCTTTCCCAATTGTTTCTGTTGCAGGACACCTATTCCCAATCTAACATATGGGTATGGTACAAAGAGAAGACCATAAATTTACTGAATAAATTTCAGGGGAAGTCCTGTAACCCTCAGATAGTTAATCATATGCACCCACCAGAAAATCAAGTGGTTGTGAGCCATTTATTATTGCCCCCCAAGACTCTAACAGAGAAGATATATTCTTACAGAAACATTTTAAAGCCTTTTTGTTCAAATTTTGCTTCAAACCCCAATTCTCCAACTGCAAGCCTACTTATTTGATCAATTCAAGAATTCTGCAGTTGACGGATCTGTTACAAAGACAAGGATATGTACTTATTGACTATAGAACCCTAAAAAAAAAAAAGAATCTCACTACGTGACTAGTGAGAAGCTAAAGACAGCTGTTTAAGGGCTTTCTGCGAAGCAACTGCCATGCTACATGGCAGGAGACCAAGACACAGTCCCTGAATAAATCAGATTTGGGAACTTTGGCGGGAACCCACAAGTTAAAAGTAACAATAAAACTCCAGACCTTGATTCAATAAAAGAAACCCCAGCCTTAAAACTCATACATAGACAAAAACCTGCAGATTTGTTGGCAAAGTATATAAAGAATTTGGGCGCACTTAAATCAAAGGACAAGGGCCTTACAAGGCACCCTCCAAATGATATGCCAGAACATTAGGTTCTCAGAGCATCCTGCTCCTCTGTCTCTGCTTCTTTCACATGCATATTAATGATATATATTATATATAAACTTTGGTATCTTTGGTGGGTATGGCTATAGGAATTCTATTGACCCATTGCAATCAAAAGTCTTGTGATTTGCCGCTGATTACGAGGACTTTAAAAATGGTAAAATGAGAAGTGCATGGCAAGCACTATCAGGGTTGCCACTGTCAAGCCAGACATCCCATGTTCAACACCCATTTAACTAACCCACCCATGTCCCACTTTATCTTTTATACATATCTCTGTCTCTTCCTGCCTACTAGATTGTACACTCTGGTATTAACATTAAACATATTATATTTTCTTGCCACCCTGGTTTCTGAGGCAGCCCAAACTAGGGCACAAATAAACTATACGTCCACATATGATCTAAAGCTTTGATACCCAATATATAATTATCTGCTCCTAAAACGTTTGAGAATCTTTCTAAAGAATCAAGACAAGGATTATTGGTCATCAGAGGAGAAGCTGCTTAGAAGATCTAAATAGCTTTCTTTTCCATTGGATGAAGAATGCAAATGTGTCAAACCATTCGTCTCAAACTGTTTAGCCAATTTTACTGTAACATAGAACACCCAAATTGACTAATTTGTTCAACTTTGTTAAACGCCCACAATTCTGTATATGCTTATCCACCTAAGATAGTGGGATTTCAGTCATCATTTTCACAGTAACATAGCATGTTTATTACTGTTTGACATTCGGTTTAGTGTGGGGACGTCCTGTTTGGTGACAGCTTGCACAGTTTATTTGAAGAGGATAAGATCACGCAGACAGCTAGTTTGATTGTCGAGATTCACAACAGAAGATCAGATATGAAAAAGCCTATAGAATTAATCTTATGATATATTTCGTAGTCCTTACTGATAATCTCACACACGTCATTAAAATTCTTCATTCATTCATTTCATTAGACTTTTATATTTTTCATTTTGTACACTTTTTTCTTTCTTGTATAGGTATTCAAGAAGAATTCTTTTACACCTACTATTTGGCCGTTGAGGACATCCACCTAATTCAAAAAACTTGTATGCCAAACCTAAATATTGTTGATAACCCATCTGTCGTTTATAATTCACTTTCAAACATTTAATTATATTATTTTAAGCTCGATTAGTTAGTAGTATTTGACTTATGATCCAACTACTTTTCAAGAATTTAGGGGAAAATGGTGGGGTGTTTTGTACTGTCTTGCACCTTTCATTTGGTACACTTTCTCCTTTTTCCTCCCTTGTTACCATTTTTCCTCCCTTCGACCATTTTAAGAGGGAGAAAAATATAGACACGTGTATACCTTGGTTTACATCAATTCACATGGTTTTAGTGGAAAGTGTCCTCTTTAAAACTTCAACACTAATTAAACTTTATCTTTTTATTATTTTAGTAATGGATTCATGTAATCTTAGGCTATACCAGCCGTTAGTGACCTTATGCTATAAGAGTTCGTTCTTGTTTAATTTAGAGTTTGTTGTTTGACATATGCCATAATATCTTTCACGAGTATCATATTAAAGATCAAGGAACATTTTGTTTTCTCATCTTTTTCATATTATAAGACTAAAACTTCAATAGTACTTACATTTTGTCTCTTTATTAGTCCCTATACTTATAGGTAGGGAACTAATGTTTTTGTCTATTAAGTTTTCAAAGGTGGAGATATTTTTTTTGTCAAAGGGTATCATTTTTGTATAGTACAGAATATGTAAATTTCAAAAATGTTTTTTTCTTGCGATTTTGTAAAATCAGTTGATTGGTTGGTTATTATTTTCATGGTGGTTTTTTTTGGTTTTAAATGCACACAATTTGGGGAAAAAAAGAGGGGCCACATGTGTGTTGCGTTCGTAATATAGTGGGCGGTGGAGTAAATATTTGTTGCAGTGGTAAATGCAATGTGATTTTTTTTAGCTCGCATTGTTTTTGTTATGCAAGGATAGAGCGAGAGGCGAAGTAGGGTTTGTGAAAATAAAAAATCAAGTCAAAATTTGGTGGAATCATCGATTGCGGGAGAAGAATAGGTAAAAGAAAATAAAAAAGGAAAGGAGAAAGCTTAAACAAAAATGGAAAGAGAAGAAGATAAAATTGAAAAGGAAGAGGATAAAATTGAAGAGATAATAGTAGAGGAAATTGATACCAGTAATTAGGAAGAAAACATATAACAGGAAAAAGATAAAGAATCGAAAGCAAGCATAAATGAGAAAAAGGAAGAATTTTTTGGCAGCCTCATTGGTACCTATTTTGGTGACACTCTGAAAAATTACTTACTACACTTGTGTTCTGACCCATCACTTCTTCCAAGATAATCCTTGATTTTGACAAGATTGATCATTTTCAAAAGTTTCAGTTCGATGAGTGTATTTACACCTCTGCTAAAAAGATAACCTGATTGAGTAAGTCATTGCTTCTCTTCAAAGTGTTGTTTTAGAATGTAATATAGATCAGTCTGGGAGCAATAAAGAAAAATGTAGAGCTCTCATTAATGCTTTGAAGGATTACTCTTCCTCTCTGGGTGAAAAGATCTATAAGGAAAAAGAGGCTGAAAAGAACAAGCTTCTAGAAGATTTAAAATCTCGATGCTCAAATGCCTTCTCACACCTTCAACAACTTATTAGCCAAGGAAAATTCCTTCTTGGCAAAGGAAATTATTTGTACTTGTACAATATACAGTGGCCAGATGCCATAACCAATTTTAGAAAAGAGATTGACTCCATTAAGTCAATGATCTGGCAGTCATACCACTCTTTCAAGCTATTTGAAGATTTTTCTGGATCCAGGAGGTTTTCCATTAAGGAAATGCATAAGAGATACTTTGAGCTTCAACAGCAAAGGGATAACATCATTCTTCCCTTAGAAAATCTCTAGGAGATGTGTGCAAATAATATTTCATTGATGAGTCATGCCCGAGTATTGAAGACATATTAGGTTATTCTCTTTGACCCTTGCTCCATTGAAGATGGAGAATCTCTTCTTGCATCCATTCTAGTTAATGCACAACTTCTTACTAATGCAATTCAACAATGGAATGGTAATAAGGATAAGTGGGTCACCCACCTTCAGAAGATAAAGAAGTCTTTCTCTGGAGCAACTTCTTAGAACTTTGTATTTTTGAGTTTGTATATAATTTTGGTGTATTACCCCTTGTTCGTTGATGTCAAAAGGTAGAGAAAAAAAGAATTTTTTTTTTTTAAATAACAAAAAAATAGAGACATTCATCAAAGGGGGAGGATTTGGAAATTTTGATATTTTGGAGCTTTTGCTATTTTTTCCATCAATGAGAAAGGGGGAGATTGTTGATATTATCCATTGATGTCATTGATCGGTCTGAGATTCTTATCTTTTTCTTAACTTTTGATTCGACCCAATATATTTGGCACAGTTTTTGGTCTATGCTAAGTGGTACCACATTTTTTGGTCCAGTCTTATTTGGAATAGTGTTCGATATCTCTATCTTCGGAACTTTGGTATACTTTATCTTTTTGTAGCTAGGCTGACATCCCTGTTATATTGTGTAGTGTGCTTAATTGACTCTATCTCCAATGTAAGTTGACTTGTGGGATGATCTAATATATATATGAGGCAACATCTACATGATAGATATGATGGCGATGATGATATTAAAAATAAAGTGATATATGATATAAATCTATTGATTTAAAATATCTTACGAACTGATATATGCATATAGAAGCAAAGTATAGCAATCGTACAAAAGAGTTTTTTATTTCAGTGAGAACTGTATTCATGCATATGCAGATGCAATTATAACAATTCAGTTTTGTATTTTTTATTTCAGTTGTAGGCCATCTCTCAACTATAATAGTTGGTTTTTGTATTTTGGGTAGTGAGCCCCTCCACCAGTGAGCCACCCTGACAGTGAGCTACCTATGTATTTTGTAATTGGTTACTTAATACTTGAGAGATAATTCTCTCTGCGGTTTTTCCCATCTTGGGCTTCCATGCAAAATCTCGGTGTTATATTTTTTGGTTATTTCTCATTTCCTTTCTGCAATTTTAATTATGTTATGTGGACGGTTATTCAAAAGTTTTAATATTTAAAAGAAATAATGACTTACCCCTCCCATCTCATTATTTTGGATGTTTAACATTCATTTATTGTACATTTCACTATATGTTGATGATATGAACTACTCATTGGTATAGGAAAAAGTGTGATTTTAGAACTTAAGTCTCACCTTGCCGCTAAATTTGAAATGAAAGAAATTGGTGTAGCTAAACAATTTTTTGGTATATAAATTAGAAGAGATAGAGTGAGAAAAGCACTATGGATAGGATAGAGTAAGTATGTGATCTCAATTTATAGAGGTTCAACATGCAACATTGTATATCATTATGTGTTCCTTCAATAGTTGGAACACAGTTATGCATTTTATGTTATCATAGATACTCATTAAAGATGGAAGACATGACAATACTACCTTACCATAGTGTAGTTGGAAGTTTGATGTATTATATGGTATTTACTGGACCACACATTTCCTAAGCAGTGGGAGTTCTTTCCAGATATATGTCTAATCCTAGTAGAGTTCATTGGGATGTAGTTGAAAGAGACTTCAGATATTTGAAGGGTACCTTAGAGTATTCTTATGTTATTATTGACCGCAATGTTTACATGATACAATAGCAAAGATTTTCAAATCAAAATCCTTCTCTTGAAAGAATGAAGTTAGTCACTCCCAAGGTTCCGGATGGCCAGGTCACAATCATGTTGGATACGTTAGTGAAGATTATGTGAAAGTCACAAGGTAGGCCTTTTCTGATTTGATAAATGATGGCTATAAATAAGATTAGCATGTCTATATTCACCGCATTCTAGAATTTTTTCAAAATTTTGAAGATGAAACACTTACACCAAGGAGATCTGCAAGACAACAAACAAATTCCAAATTCTAAATTAATGACTACACTAACTCCAACTATAAAATAAAATTCAAAAGACAACAAGGTTGCAAGAATTTCAATTTAAATAAATGTATTTCAAACATTAACCATTCAAATATTCAACTTGCATAAAGAGGGTTAGATTCAATCATATAACCATGAGATTATAAGCTAGACATCCATGACTTATAAAATCATAGTGCAATCTTCAAAGAAAACAAGAACGAATGATTTCTCAAATTTCACCAAATTGCAAATTCATACCATCCAAATGTGTATGCAAGATGAAATTATTCTCTAAGACATGAATAGAAGTGATCAAACTAAATTATCTATCACAAAAAGAAAGTGTTTAACAACTAATACCACTTAAACAATTTGTTGGGTAAATGCTACGATCATACACATGGCTCATGAATCTAAAAAATTTATTCAAATTCTCAAATTCAATAGCAATACACACTAATAATACAACACCATATGTCTATTTAGTTCAAATAAACAAATCCCGATCCTTATTACATCAAAAAATTGGGTTTAAATAATGTGTTATAATTACAAATCTGTAAACTCATAACTAGGGTTTATGTACAATTTTCTAGGTCAAAATAAAATAAAATCAGAAGTTAAAATACCTAAAATCACTCCTAAAATATTACATTATGGTTTGACAATGAGTTACATGATTTTATAACTTGAAAATACTCTTATTCCAACAAAAGAAACCCCTTAAATTCAGGGTGGAGTTCTAGTTTGAACTGTAGAAACTTAGCTCACCCAGATCCACTTTTAATGCAATTTTATTGAGTTTTTCTAGCTGAAAGCTGAGTCTCATTATTATCTCAAATTTGGAGAGGAATAAAGACAAGAAAACATGAATATTGAAGGAGATCCAATGTTTCAAAACTACCAGCAAACAACAAAAATCTGAGCACCTTGTTGAGTTTTTCTTCACTTAGTAGCCAAAATATGCAAAATAGAACTTAAAAATTGTCCCCATGAGTTAAAATATGTTCAATGAGATGTGGGAAATAATAATTTAAGGCATTCACCACCTAAAACACATCATCCAAGTTGGGGGTTTTGTGTACTCTAGGTGTGCTTGCTAGTTTTTTCTGAAGTTCTTTAGATTTTTACTAGCATCTCAAACTGGGGTAACTCTTTCTACATATTAGCCAAATATTTCTTTATTCTTCTCATCCAATCAATGGACTCCTTAGTATTTTCCACTTGTAGGATCCCCTTAAAATATTTCACTATTTCGTTGATACTCCTCATAGTTGTGTGCTCTTTTGTTTTCCAAAATGTGTAGGAGAGGGCTTTCAAAAAATCATTTTCTCTTTGCATTAAAGTACCCACAGAATAACCTTAGGCCAAAATGACATTTTATTTCTTTTTATAATCTTTCACTGCCATATTTATTTTTCAAGACCTAATTGCTAGCAAATTAATGGTTTCAGACTCCAAAATTGTGGCTACAAGGAGCTTATCCACGCTAGTCTTCTTTACTATCTTCAAAATCAGGAGGAAGTCCTCCTAGGGTGCAAGCACAAAGTTGAGTGCCAATTCCGCGGAAGTCCACGGGCAAAAAAAATTTGCAACCAGAAACGGGCACCCATTTTTTTAAAAACGGGTGCCCGTTATGGTTCGGGTGCCCGAGCCGTAAATTTAAAACGGGTGCCCGTTTTTAAAAACGGGCACCCGTTTTGGTTCGGGCACCCGTAGCAAAACGGGCACCCGTTTTT
>MU226547.1:3509521-3538022 GCA_018584345.1 Thuja plicata | reverse complement strand
TCGGGCATATCCAATGCTACTTTCTATGATCAAACTTTTTGATACTCCTTGGGATGTATCTCAATTACAAAAGACTTTTAAGTCCTGCTCGGTTAAGAGACTTGATGCTTCAATGGTTAAATTGAAATAGTAAAGTGATTTGTTCACATATACAACTTGAATTTCAGATTTTTAGATCTATTGTAAGTTTATTACCTTTCTTATCAATATTATCAATTCAATACCTTTGCTCCACACTGTTATGCTCTGTGATGTTGTATCACTATTCGTCGGTGTCTACAGAATTTAGCTCTTTCCTTATCTTGATTGATCAGGTCTAAATGAAGACTTTCTTCTCCTTCAGAATCTCTTCAGCATCTATTCTCTTTTCACTCCCCTTCACCACCTTCATAATGAATTAGGTTGTCTCTTTATAGACATGATATCACTATTTCTAGGTTCTTGATTTTCTTGATCTTGGCATGATCCACAGTTCTTGCCAATTATATTTAAATAAAAACTCCAATTTTATCTTGTAGAGATCTTCTTGCCAACTTGACAAAGCAGCTTTAAATCTTTTACTTATCTCTGGATTTATCTTGTCGATTAAAACAATGATAAGTATCAGTTAAGTCCATTTTTATCTCTTGATAGCTAAGCATTTTGTTGTTTCTGAACTCTTTGTTCTGTCGGTCAATACTTCAGTTAGTCATCGGTGATAACTGACTGTTCCGTCAGTGTGACTTCAGTTGTCTTCGGGATCTCTGTCCGTCGGGCAACACTGTAATTCTGTCCATAGGGTTACACTGTGCTTTTATCGTTGGGCACACTGTGACTTTGCTCATCGGTAACACTATGCATTTTCTCGTCAGGTATCACTATGACTTTTCTCTTTTACTCTGTCCGTCGGTGTGCACTCCGTTGGTGTGCACTCCGTCGGTGTATACAATCACTTTGTGAATACTTGACTTATATGCATTACTGATAGCATAGCCTTTGATTCATTACTTCTTTGAAGTCTTTGGCAGTATGTCCATGACCATACAGATTATATCAAGTTGACATCAATGACAATACAATACATTAACTGGTTTAATGTCTTGCATAAACCTTCTATGTCACTATGATCATCAACTTAACATCTTCAAACATTCAATCCGTTATAGTTCATCAATGCTCCCTTACTTAGACTTTGTAATCATCTGCGTAGTTGGACCAATGATTTTCTATGTGTGGCTCATTCTTGAAGTGTGCTCCTATAACATGGATGAATGTGCCAATAGGCTCAAATTTCCCTTTGTTATTGAAACCTCATCAAGTGGAAATTCACCCCTTTTGGGTTCCACTACCTTTGCAATATTAATATTATGGGTGATGTGCCCTTACCCAGATAGGAAATTGGAAGTAGGGTTTGTTCTTATTTACAATCAGGTAGTGATAATCCACCACCTTCCTGCACAACTCCATGTGAATTATCTTATTAGAAGGGTTCCTAGGAAGCTTGGTGGGTTGTAATGTGCAACTTGCGACCCGTATGTACCTAAATTAAATATAACAATTACCAAATTTATTGATCTAGTTTACTGGTTCAAGGGACATCCTCTTCACAAGATCTCCTCCTATGCCCCTTATGCCCGCAAAAATGAAGGCATGATTGAAAATTTTATAATCCAAATTCTCCACCTCTTCCTTTTGGATAAGTTGTGGGTAGTTGGAGTAGACGTGATTCTTTGGATTTAGTATACATTTTACTATCTTCAACCTAGGGAAGGTTTCTTTCGTTATCATGATGTATACTACATATGAATTCATGTAGAATTAGGGGTCATATTTTTACCCTCTACAACTGTTCATTCAAATTGTCACTAATGACTTTCCCCCAATCAATCTTCTCTTATCTTCTTTGAATGGTGTTGATATATAGAACCATCCAAGGGTCCAATTATTTTTCCAGTGGAAGGCCAAAAACTCTACTCAAAAGGAAAACATAATTCTTGATATCCTCTGTAAGGTAGGCCCTATGAATATTCATCTTATCTAATTTTCTATTTTCCTTAGGCGTCTGGAGATAATTTTCATTGATGTAAGATTTTATATCAGATTCATCCATGTAAAACTTCTTTGCATATTCCCTGGACACTTTTCCATACTCATCGTGAACAAGAATTTTGAAAATAGCCTCAATGTTGTCTAACCGGATATGAGGGATAAGCTCTCCCATTTTACCAAATACCCTTTTTCCTCTGGTTTGTAATTCTATACACATGTCATGTTTAGATCAATAGACTATATAGAAACTAGACAAACTACTATGTGGATGAGCCCTTAGTTGACTAAAGAGGTGGCATCTACAATTCTTCCATTAGGGTTATTCATTAACTCGCTAAGGTCCGCAATCCCTATATCTATATCAACGATATCGAGGTGATTGTTCCCAAACTTGGAGGGCTTGTGAAAGCCCATGAATTTATAATTCATTGGAGTCACATTGTTCATATCCTTTTTTGTATGAGAACACAAATTTTAGAACCATTCAATTGTATTAAATTATCCTATCCTACTCTATGAACAGAAAAAAAACTAGATACAACTAGAAAGAAGACTACACGCTAGCATTCATGGCCCTCAGAACATCAGGAAAACCATCAATCAATAAATGCATCATGCCTATGTTTGTTTAACCCCTTAGGTGTAGTTTCAAGGTTCGGGGATATCAAGATCCCTAAAGCTTTTGGGGCTTTGAGGTTTCAATACCCATGAACACTTAAAAATATAGCCTCAAAGCCCATTTATAACATATGTAAGCCATTCCGGGATTGGGGGTGTCAAGGTCCATAATCCCTTTTTGGGATCGGGGGTCTTGGCATCATTGATGCTTGAAAATTTTAATTGCAAACATGGTTTAGGGATCAAATATACTTGAACCTTGTTGAAAGTTGGGTTTTCGAGATTGCTAAAACAACATGAATAAACCTATGTTATTGGAGAAGAAAAAATTGATGCACCAAAGATACTGACATCGCACACCAAAAACATTTGAAGCAATCTAAACTAGGGCACAAAGTTGCACAAAACTCAATGCCAAGGTTTGAAATAACTCTTAGGTTTCTATCATTGTTCGAGGATGAAGTGAGGAAATAACCACAATGGCATGTTTATATAGTGGAGGATGTCATCAACATCTAGAGACTTTTAGGCTTTGTAGGTTTGGGCTTGTGAAGAATTTGGGGTCAGCGATGAAGTGGGATTGGGAGTCTCAACATTCCTAATTCTTGAAAGGTTGCACCTCAACATAGGCAGGGTCATGCTTTTGGTTTTCAGGGGTCGGTAGGAGTTGAGCTACCTTAGTGCCTTCAGATCCATGAAGCTCGAAAGCCCAAAAAAACATCAAACTTAGGGGAAGAAGAGAAAAGGAGAAAGAAAGGAAAAGAGGGGCCTTGGTATCAAAGTATTAAGAGTTTTTTCACTATTTCACTTCCTTGATGCCTCACCTAGCAAGGTCCTTGACCAAGAAAAGTGACAACAAAACACAAGACAAAAAAAATAGACAAGGGGTCCCGAACTTGGCCAACGGGATAAGTGGGGCATGAGTAATGAGGTACAATAATTATCACAGTAATTTGATAGGAGACAATATTTCCCTTGATATTCATGGTTATATGGATTTAGTCTGGGCAGGTGATGTTGATAGAAGAAGTTTCACTAGTGCTTATGTGTTTACTTTATTTGGTGGTGTAATTAGTTAAATAAGTAAGTGATAGGTTGCGGCTTCTTTGCCCGCTACTGAAGCAGAGTATATGGAAGCTAATCATGCTTGTAAAGAAGTCATTTGGCTTAAGAGATTGTATTCAAATATTAGAATTTAAAAAAGTGCAATAATAGTTTATTGTGATAGTTAGAGTGCAATTTTCCTAGCTAAGAACTCAACATCTCATGCCCACGCTAAACACATTGATGTTCAAATATTATTTTTTTATAGATATGGTTGAGGATGACATGGTGAAGATGGTTAAGGTGGAGACATCGATAAATGTTGTATATTCTTTAACTACTTGGCTATGAGCATAGAGAAGTTTAGATGATGTTCAAAGTCTATGGGCCTCTTGGCCCGTAGTATTTAAACAATGATGTTGGTACCCCCCNTGTTGGTCCCCCCCCCCCCCCCCTGTGTAGGCCCTGATGCTTTGATTATTTATTATTGTGAATCCTGGTCATTTATCATTAGGTCATAGATCTAATGGTGGATATTTTGTGCACTTTACTTATCTTAGAAGGCAACTCTATTTTTTGAGGGCATTGTATTACGACTTTGCATTGTGATGTATTCTGAGAGTTTGATAGTTATCGATTTTCCTTTGGATCTATGTTGGTGATACTCTTGTAAGAAGCTTTCTTTGCAAGTATATTGTAATATGTCGTTGATTTCTGAATAATATACTGGATGGTTTTCAGAGTGTGGGTTCCCAAAAGGGTTATCCCCATGTAAATCACTATGTTGTGACCTATGCATGTTATTTACGTTTATTTCTATTCCGTTTCTATAACTATTGTAATGATCAAGTGCAAAGTTTTTACATAACCCTCCTCTGAAGGTTACTATAGAAAGTTGTTTTTCTACCTTAGCTTTATTATAGTATAGGATAATAAATGAGCTCATATAACTCAACAAGCGAGATATACATCTAGAATTTTCTTGTAACTTCATGAAAGCCCTACTCTTCAATTCATTGTTATAAAATCTAAACATAAAATATAAGAATCATATAAGTGCCAACCTTTGCATGATGATTTCAATTTGTTTATATAATATACATGATTTAAAAATAGAATATTCTTTCAAATAATTAAGGAATGGAAGAGAAAAGGTGTGAAGTTGTTCTCATTTATAAGATAAAATGATAAAACCCCTAGTTCTAGCAAATGAAATATTACATGATCACTAGGGATAATACAAATTGCTGAAGTATTTCTATAATTACAAAGGTTGTTATGTAGTTGTTTTCTACACAAACTAGTAGTTGTGAAAGTTGTTAGGGCAATTATTAAGTTGCTCTCCCCATAATCGATAATATTATTGCTAATTGCAAATACTTTATTTCTTCATTTGATCCCTCACTTTTTTATTTCTTTCTAAGATCAAGATCATCTTAAGCACTGGTGATAAATCATTGGCTTTGAAACTAATATGACAAGGAAATATGGATCTTTATTAACTTTGACTTAACACAATAACTTTATTTGCTCAAACGATTACTTCAATTTGATTTATGAATTAGGGTGTTTGGCTCTTGAATAAAAGAAGATAGTGTGATTATAAATATATATTTTAGTCTCTAAAATTTGACTTGAGCTAAAAATTGTATTTAATCTCAATACCGTAAGACTTTGAATGCATTAGTAAATTCATATAATCATATTTGTTAAAAATTTTAAGAAAAAATAATTTTGAATCTTCGTCTTTCTAATACAAAAATTTCTATAACTAAATTGTTGGCACACCCTTCAACTACTACAACTTCTAATTAAATTATAATTTTTTTTAGATAAAAATGACCAGGGTTACTGAATTTTTTTATTAATAAGCAAACACAAGAGAGTAAGTTTTTATTTCTAATATTTTTTAAAATAAGACAAGCCACTGCTAAATTTTATAGTCTTCTACACCTATTTGAGACTATCTAAAGTATCAAGGTTGAAACGAACTAAGTTTTTAACTGTATTTGTTTGATTGATTAGGATTTCTATATGGACAAAAGACTTTATTTAGGCATCTCAATTCATATAGTCACATTGTCAGACACTTTTTTTTACAAAATCACGTAAACATTCATAAATGACACCAACTAAGCTATCATCTTGACTAAGCAACCATAAAAAAGGCCCAATCATCAAATTCACCAAGAAGTTGAACCTAACACTTTTTAAACTAAAAATCATGAAGAAAAAAAAATTTTGATTTCACTTATCAACTAAAAATTAATGAAATTTTTAATATATATTTTATACAATCCATAAATGCCAAGTGTCCAATTTACGTGTGACGTAACAAAACATCTTTTGGATTTCGTGGCTGTGCAGAAACGGCGATGATATTGAGGGCGACCTTTAACATCCATACTTGGATCCTCTTTTCTCTAATGCAAACTTTAAGCTGATGTGATGCCTTGTCGACTTTATTCATGGTTTAGTGTTATTTGAAAAGGTCTTTAGTTTAGTGTAGTGTGACTCAAATGCCTTCACAAATAAACCTTCCAATTGTTTAGCTTGTATTCTTTCTACTAAACATCTTCCATTCTCATGCTTTTCCACGTTGGATTATTGTCAATTTCCTCACTATCTCATATCTCATTCAATTCAATGGACCATGGCATCACAAGTGGAGATGCCACTACAAAAATTAAAAAAAACAAAAATAAGTTTTTGGGTGATTTTGATATATACAATCTTCTTATTTACAGGGGACGATTGAGTTGTTATCTATGTTCTAATTACTATGAATTGGATTTTACTAATTAAGAGTTCTAAACGATCATTTTAGTAGGCTAATAGCCGCCTATTTTCTCGAAAAATGTTAGTAACTAGATCAATTTTACAACATAATTAGTACTAATAGTACACAACTATTACGATATTTGTCATTAAGTATTGGATCAATTGTGCAACTTTTTCATTGTCAAAGCAAATGAGTATGAGGCAATACTGAATAATGTTTCAGTGCAAGATTTTTGGTTGTCAAAGCAAATGAGTAATAAGGCAATAGAGAATATGATTCAAACAACACTTTCAATTAACCACTTTTTGACCCTTGTGTGCATAAAGAATCACGCTATGTTCTTTTTAACTAACCAGAAGCCATAACAACAACTATAACCACTTAAGTCACATACAAAAAAAAACTCAAAAAAATGGTCGAAATTTTATAATAGTATAATTCATTATATAAAAACAAAAAACATCAATATCTATATAATTCAAATATTTCCAACCTTAACCAATGAGAAAGTTCAGTGGGCCTCCTCCTCGAGATCAATGCTTCCCACTTTTGAACAACTCACAAGAATTTGTTGGGGTTTTTACCCTTACAAGATATGATCACACCCAAAGTCATTATGAGGTCCCAACATTATTACATGGTGTGCAATAATGTTTGAATGGTTTATTTAGAGGGTATGTTAAACCCGTGAAACAAAATCTTACCAGGTACTCAAGGTGGTCACGAGAAAGGCATAAAACAATGGTTCACAAGATTAAATAATAATAACAAAAGTTGGCCACTTACTCTGTCCTTATTTAGAGTTAGACGTTAAAAATGGGTTGTATCTTTCCTATAAATGGCGTTTTCCATGAAAAAATAAGCATTTAAAGTTACATTGTCACAGACTTACTGTTCAAATGTTATTCTCTGCTACACTTTTTCCTTAAAGTCAAAAAAAGCCGTTGCTTCTTTGCCCGTACTAATTCACGTTTTAATGCATCGTATGACAAATGTTTTTTTGTAATTCTTCTTGTTTTCATCATTCCGTGAGTTCACAGGCTAAATGTGATGGCCAATGAAACTGCAAACAAGAAAGCTGACAATATGTACTATCATAGGAGAGGAATTATATTATTTGTCAAAGTGTGCTCTATAGGTAGTGTAATCATGAATAATTATATATTTCAATATAGAGGAAGGGGGTCCTTATTTATATTAACGACTTCTAAACCTAGAAATATTTAACTTTTCAAATAACCTAATATTTGAATGTGATAAGATAGAGTAAAGGATGATTTTGATTGGCTAGCTTGCACGACTTCTTTTTTATTATTTTTAATTCTGAGTGTTAAAAATAGTAAATTGAATAATATTAAGTATATGGTGGGCATAAGATCGCAATAATGACTTATTTATCTCATTCGATAATGGCATGTGCCTCATAGAGTGGAATCCACACTCTCTAATACTCAATTAAAGCGAAGATATAATTTTAACCAAAATAAGTGGATACAAACAAATTACATCAAGTGAAACAAGAGTACCATCATATGACATTAGAATAGTGAGAATTGAAATTAAGTCTAACACATGACTATATCATCATTCCTTTACAATAAGAATATTGAGACCAAGGAAATATGTTTTCGAGACTTTTCCTTGTACATTTGCAAGGATGAAAAGTGCACAACATGCACTTTTCTTCTCCGTTTGGAATTCACCTTTAACATTTTTGTCATATATACAATTTGGTTTATGTGCAAGTAGCATGTTTCTATACAAAAGCTATCATTTAACTAGATCTTTGTCCAAGATTGAATCAACACACCCAAAGGACATGGATTCGATCTATAGATTCACCATTCTCTAATCGAGTTGAATCTATAGGTACTATTATGAACTTGGTTCATGTAATCACATCTATAGTTTTAGCCCTTGAATTTCTAAATTCAATTTTAATCATCGTCCTAGCAAGCTAAACTCTTTACAATTAGCAATTTCTTTTTTACTTGAGCTTAAAATGCTCAATTTACACTATAAGGTGTTGAATAAAAGGTTAAACGCTAATCGACTGGAGATGTGTAATCCTATTTGATTAATACATCATCCATTTTAGCATCATTACATAAAGTTATTAGATCATTTACTAGCATCAACATCTGCATTAATATGGATGTATTATGCATCTTGCATGGGATATTTGACTTGTCTTTGAACTTTTTCAAAATATTAAATTTATTTTAAGGTTTTGATAAAGGTGAAATTTTTATCACAATAAAATCCACATTATTTTCAATTACCCCAAGTCCATATAGCAAAGATAAATGTGCACTAGAAAATTAGATGCGTACTCATTGAATACATAATACAAGTTGGAAAAAAATAATTTAAAATTCACATATGTGGGGATCTATTTCATAGCTATAAAATTTGACGTAAGTAGAGAATGAAACATTAGTAATCTATCAAAATGCCCTAATCCTAAATTATGTAATAGACCACCAGATTGGATCTCTAAGCATAGCTTACGATAAAATGTCTCTAAATCATAAACAAAGGTTAGTATTTGTGAAAGGTTGGCAAGGTGTACTATATACTTCCTTCACTAATATATGATAGGAAGTGTACAAAAATTAAATTGATCGTATATTATAAGGAAATAAAAACAAAAACAATAATATGATAATAGTATGATTACATAGTGAAACCCTTTCAAGAGGGAAACCCCCCTCTAAATAAACTTAATATATTATTCAATTAACAAATGGTTACAGTACACTTGTTAAAGGGTAATATCAAAATTCCCTCTTTTTGGCTTAAGTGACACATTGAAATAAACATTAAGTGGCACATTGAAAAAAGAAATAACAAGGAGAAACAAAAAAAGACAAGAAAGATACCACAAAAGAGTATAGAAGGCTAAGGAAACTAGCACTGAGTGCACCAAGAGAGTTGCAATAATAGGAATGAAAAAGAAGATAGGAATTACATAGAATGGATCATAAATGAGTGTTCCATAGCAGTAGAAACCTATCAAAAGACAAAAAAAAATGCTAAGGTTTTATAACCAATAAATGGCAACAATACACAAGAACATTTAACACTAAAATTAGACAAAGCAATAAAATGTCTTGGAAGAAAATATTAAAAATTATAGGATATCTTATACATTAAGAGGAGGAGGACATGGTAGCATGTATGTACTACCACTTTCTACACTACAAACATTAGGGCTTCACTTAGTGAACCTGAATCATAGCACGTGTGTTCGTGGCATACTAAAGAATCCCCCTATTTTCAAAAAGCCCCTGGATTTATTTTTTGTCACCCCCTCCAATACCCACCCAGTACCCTATGTACCCCAATATGAATGCACGTGGTTATTGTATTTCCCCTTTAGTGAAGACCATGTGACCACAAACATCACAAATTAAAATATACATATCAAATCTTAAACTCATAGTGGATGATAAATAAATGAAGGATTCATATGTTCATCTTTTGTAAAATTACAACCTTCAGAATTTGATGTGAGGTATTTGGACCACATAGTTACCAAAAGTGTGGTGAAAGTAAAGGATTAAGAATTAGAAATGTTACCATATAAATCAGTAGTGGAGGAAGAGGAAACCTTTGTGAATAACTTGAAAAATGAAACACTTACAACAAATGAGAAAAGAGGGGAAATAATATCAAATAATATTCCAATAACAAGAACTTAAATATATCTCATAAAATTAAATGTTTTTTTAAAGAGGTGCAACCATTGGACCAAGAATCATCCCCCGTGCCTTCTAAATCAAGAAATTTTTTAACATTAGAACAATCAAGTGAAATAATAGATCAACAAAAATAAATTATTCAAGACTATAATATAATATTAGGGAAGATTTATTTGATTTAAACTACCTAGGAATACATTAAGACATAGAAGATTACTAAACAAGAATCCTCGTAAGAAAAAAATAGCAAGCACTTGAATAATTAACTCAACACCGCAAATAGACCAAAGAAAATGTATCGAACATGGAGCCACAAGTAAAACTTCCAAATTTTTGTATAGTTACCCGACAAGAAGTTATACATATATTGGAATGATTATTGTAGAGGAAATGAATCACAAGAGACCAAACAGAGGTATTTTCTTTTTTAGGTATCTCATGAGATGACACATTAAGGTGGTATAGAAAGACATGTTCTCAACCTACAAAGGAATGGCCATAAACCAAAGAGGATTTTTTGTCAAGCTTTAAATCACCAAAAAACTAGATATAGACCAAAGAAAATGTATCCAACATGGAGCCACAAGTAAAACTTCCAAATTTTGGTAAAGTTACCCGACAAGAAGTTATACATATATTGGAATGATTATGGTAGAGGAAATGAATCACAAGAGACCAAACAAAGGTATTTTCTTTTTTAGGTATCTCATGAGATGACACATTAAGGTGGTATAGAAAGACATGTTCTCAACCTAAAAAGGAATGGTCATAAACCAAAGAGGATTTTTTGTCAAACTTTCAATCACCAAAAAAATAGATATAAAGTATTAGTAGGATAAAAGACATGGTATAAGAAGAATGATCAATGATCATTAAATAGTATGACCATACATTCAAAGATATTTTTGGAAACATAGAATAACCATTAACATAATAAAAAAACAAAACAAAAACAACATGTTGAATGGTTCACATCTAGATTACAGTCCTAAATTAGGACATCACTAAATGGGAGATTATATAGAACTTACTAAGAAGAAATAATATTATCTTATAGCATGAGGCCAAAATATTAAGAAGTAAATATAGTACCACCGACAATAAATAAATAAATAAAATTTATAATATTGTGATCCAATAATAATAGGTTATACTTTTTGGTCAAATTTCACATTAAAAGAAGCATTTTGCACGAGATCTTCATTTTCTGACACTTATAGCAATTTAACCATTAAGAATTTGAAGATGAAGCAAACTATTAATTTGTGATTTTTTTTTGTCTAAATTCTACATTTTCTTTTGAACAATTAGAAATAAATTGTGCATATTTTAATGTAATTTTTAAGAATTTATTTTTATAGTAATCAACATTTTTTAGAACTAACATTTATGTCATCATGCATACCATTGTTTATAGAAATAATAAAATTTTTTATTTTTTAAATATAGATTTGTCACACTAATATCTAGTGTATGAGTATTTTTACATAATGTTTTGTTGTGTATATTTTTTAAGTAAGGGCAATTTTAATTTGGACAAAGGTGTATGTCGTCATGCATAACATTTTTTGATGCACTTTAATTAACTTCTTCTTTTTATGTTGAAATGAGGATATCAATGCTTAAGGAAAATATTTTTTTGTCTATTTTCCTAGTTTTCCATTTGTTAAACAAAGACCCTAATGTTCGATGAAAAACTTACATTCTCAAGAAATTAAAAAAAAAACATATTAAGGAAATCAAATATATTCAAAAGTATACTTTTTCGAAAGCTTATAATGAGGACAACATACTTGAAAAACATAACTTCTAAATGAATTTATTTGACCCCCAAAAGGTAAAGTAAAAGTGGTTTTTTGTCAGCATTTGAGATGTAGTGCCAACAGTGTTTGCATTCTGCCCCATGATGATTATTTTGATCTGAGATATACTCTTGTTTACTATATTGGATTATCTGCATGATGAGATGCATCGATGACTGTTCATTATTTTGATATCCAATATCTTGTTGGAGATAGATGGATAGATTATGTTACTATTTCAGTTTGGTCATAGCTGCTTGATGATGTTAGTGATGTGACATGATGCCTTATGATGATATACATGGTTTATTTTGTATTTGGACCATTGATTATGTATCAGGATGATGTTATTGGATTCCTTGACTAATGTGACTTTATGTTGTGGGTGTATCAGTTATTTACCTTAAGTGATTTATGCTCAGAATATTCAAAATATGGTTTATTTAAATGCTTTAATTAAAATACAATATTAATTTAATGATTTGATGTTTACTACCTTACCACACAATTGTTATGCATCTTTCCCTTTGTGCTGGTACGAAGTGAGACAGAGTCGTAGTCACTCATTCGTGAGACCCACACAATGTACCATTCTCCTTCACTGTTGTTATCATGTATTATATGTGCTTTGAATATTTATATTATGAGCATATGCACTTGATGTTTTCTTGTTTCAGTGAATAGGTTCTAGACACATTCCACCTAAGTTGTAGGATTTGAGTGTGTCTATATCCCTGACAGTGACATAAGAGATTGTAGCTTTAGCCTTTCATACTGAGCCAATGACGTCCCTTTATGGATGACGTATATGTATTATTATATTATTTTCCTCTGGTACATAATTGTTAAATTCGGATTCATATTGCATTTGTGGTAGACCAATGACTGTCTGTACATTTAGTACTCCGCAGTTGTCACGAGAGGATTTAATTTTAAGATTTCAATGTGTTGGAGATTTTTATTATTTAATTTTATTTGTCGGCTAATTTTCCGTAGTTGGATTCCAGATGAATGGGATCAATTAATTTGATTCGAGAAAGGGCCATTTAGATTATTTAAAATATTTAAATAATCTATTTTATAAGTAACTTTTGAAAAAGTGCTTATTATATTAAAAAGTGGGTTTTTTTACTCACTTCTCATGTTGTGTTTTTGGAGAAATGGGGATTTTGCTCCAAAACTCTCTTGGAGACAATCAAATTCTCACTTGTTTCTCTTGATTGTGTTGTTGGATTTGAGTGTGGAGTGGCTCATTGGATTTGTGCCGTGAATCTCCATCTTTCTGTGGAGCCATTTGCATTTTTCGCGGGGTCTTCATTATTTTCTTCCACTTCTTATTGTTTACCATTTGTGAGAGGTAAATCCCTTTGCATATTTTATTTTACTTTGTTGTTTTGAGTAAAATCAATTGCATTAGATTTGTGGGCTGAGAATTAGTATTCCCCCACACTCTTGTTTGATTTCATAGCCCAGTTGGACGGGTATGAGTATTTGTTGGATTTCATGTTTGGAGTTTGAAGTTTTTACCTTGTTATGCTGTCGGATTTTGCATACATGCCCATAAATTGAATTTTATTGTATTTTTTGGATGTTGGGTGCAAAATAGGAAATGAATTTTAATTTCATCAAATTCTGGTATGTTTGAATTTTGGGCATTTTTGGGGTTTTCCTCATTTTGTGTCATCCAGAATATGTCTAATACCTTGCCGGACACAAACGAGTTCTGATTTTGGTAGTCTTCCATGTGTCTATTGTAGGGCTGCAAAAATAAAATGTTTATAGGACATTTTAGTCATCTTGTGTCGCAATCCAAGTATGCCTTTTGATGTTAATTTGTTGATTTTTACTTTGTCAGATTTTGCCAAAAATTGGGTTTTTGGTGATTCTGACCTTTGAGAGACTTCCTCGTGTTCTAACAAGATGATTGAAGAATTCCATGGGAATCTGTGCTCTTGGCATAGTGGCCATTAAAACGGTGTACTTTTGACTATGATTCCTTATCTTGCATGCTTGAGTGTCTTCGAGTGGATTTGACCTCCAACCTTTCCTTGTGCTTTGATGCATTCTTGATTTTTGTCATTGGTGTAGACCATGACGATGATGTTTTTATGTGTGTGTCCTTGTGTATATGAGTGGAAAACATTTGGTTATACCATCCTCATGTAGACAAGCGGACAAATCCATTACTTCCATCCTTGGGTAGCCAAGTAGATGAAGAGCTTGTATGTCCTTGTGTATTCAAGTTGACATTATTTTGTTGGTCTCCTTCGTGTGATGTTGAGCTATAGGACTTGGTACGCTGAGTAGTCATGTGGAGTAGCTCCTTACATAGACCCTAGCATGTAAGTGACCACATAGGCTATGTCAAGGGGTTCCTAAAAAGTGAAAAGTATAATAAAAATATTGGGTATAAAATATTAAATAAGATTAAGTGGATTGTGTAGCCATAAAACCCCCAGATGTCATGCACAACCCAAGCGTGAGCCTAGATGGTGATGTATATAATTGAATCCTTGTATATCATGAGTGATCCATGAGTTGAGCATAGATGATGGAGATCTATCGAATCCTCAAACATCATGGGAGATCTGAGATTTGAGTGTAGATGATACAACCCCAGATTTGTTGTATTGATCCGTGTGGGCAAAGATACTCCCTATGGTTGGTACTCTCGTGTTTAGGTCCAATAGTGTTGAGTAGCACCCTCATGTGTTTGGATGTACGTCTTTATGACTAAGATTGGATGTTGGTTACATGTCGAGTGATCTCCATGTTATTATATCTTGAATTATGTACTTGCATTGGATTTTGTACTTTTGTATGAGACTATGCATATGCTTGGTGTGAGTGTAGCCTTCTTTAGTGTGTATAGTTACTATGTGTTTGTGGTCAGGTTACTATCTACGCAAGCATGGTGGGGTGGGCCTAAAGGTTCCATGTGGTAGGGTGGCATTGCATTACTATACTACTAGTGGGGATCGACGTAAAGAGACGAACTTCCTCCAGCTATAGGGACTTGAAAGATCACCTACTTGATGGCATTGGTATACTTGTTATTATTGCACACTTGATGTTTCTTGATATTATCCTAGTTTTCCTTATACTTCCATTTACGTACTATTGATGTAATTGAGTGACTATGGCCTCGATATGTTTTATTTTGGTACTCCTGGGTGTGGATCTAGTCATTTCCCAGCTGCACGTTGGTGTCAACTTAGGTTTCACTTTCATTTCTCTTGCATTTTTTATCTAGTTCCCAGACTGGCGTCTACGATTGTCCATTACCATTTATGCAGATCAGTGTCTCTGACTATTTATTGTCGTCTCTGCCTCTCTATACTGAGACTTTTGGTCTCAAAAAGATTTTATTGGTGGATTAACGTCTGCATGAATTGATGTCTACGTAGACTGGTGTCTCTGCCTGTAATTCGACATCTCAAAAATCTCCCGACTAAGACTTTTGTCTTAGAAAATTCATCAGTCACAGATCGACATCTCCACGAATCAATGTTTATGCTTCTCAGATCGTCATCTTTTCCTGGCTCCAGTGTCTCTACCCAATTTGGTAACTCAAGCAGTTTTGGGAGATGGGTATTTGGTGGGTACTTACAATTTGGATTCTTGAGGGTTCTTGGATGCTATGTGAGCCTTCTTTATGCTTGTTTATGGATGTTTGTTTATTTATTGATTATGAACATGGTTAGACAGGTAAATGAACTTGCATGTCTAATCACAGGAGGAACATATTTTTTGGGCTTAAAAAGAACATATGTTCTTTGGGATTGATTTGATTGATTGTCTCCCTTCTTATTCATCGTGGATGCTTGCTGACTTAGCCTCTCATGATTCGTGGACGAATGTCCAGATCCTTGTAGGGAAATCTCAGGAATGTTTTTCTCCATTCTGAGTGTATATTGGATTTCTTGGGAACCTTTGGAAGCACTTGTTAAGACTTTTGTTTTTGTACGAACATGTGATGTTTGTGTTGTTATCTTGAGTTATGGTTTATTATTTATGAGTCAAGCTTATTTTATGCACTTGGCTACTTAATGCTTATGCTATGTTCTTGTACTTCAAAAACAAATGTTAGTGTATATTTACCCCTTTGGTTCCAAGGGTTCTTGGGTAGGGCATTACATGATGCTTCATTGCAGGTATGATTTAAGACTAGAGGGGTTCTATATAAGGGGGTTTGATCTAAGAGGGATTAATCTAACCCTCTTCATTTAATTCCTTCAAATGAGACATTTAAATCCTTAAATTATTATATTTTCTATATAAAAAAATTGATTTTAGGAAAAAATTAGGATGTTCCAAGTTTGTAACCCATTATTGTGGGATTACCCTAGGGAGAAAGACTATGGATAGATTCTTAAGCACGATAGCACAAAAGCACCTAAAAATCTTTTGAACATTGATTCAAAAATACATGGGAACATCATAAGAAATATGATAAAAGATGATATATAAAAATATTCTATTAGACACTAACACCAATTATGTAAACATGTCATATCAACCAAGAAAAAATAGAAAAACTAATTGAGAAATGCTTTAAAGGATTTTTGTCACATTCTAATTCTTTCATCTCAACCAAGCCATCAATAAAATCCCTTCAAAGAACAAAATAAAAATATGATGATTACCAAACAAGACATATTAGCACCATCACATAATGAAGGCCTATAGAAAATAAGATAATGGATACATAGGCATGATCATTATTCAAAGAAAAGGTGTTATAAATACAATAGAAATTGAATGGATAATGTGGAAGAACCTCGAATACAAAACTAGGATATAGAAAACAAGGAGTGAGAGAGAATGCTAATATTAGAAACTAAACTAAAAAGCAAATAATTTAATGATCCAATAAAGTTGAGAGAAGAAAACATATCAACTAAGGATAAACCTAAATTGGAAAATGCAATGGATGATTGAGAAGAAAAATAATTCATGCAATTTTTTGATATTCTAATAGAGTTTGAAGATCTATTCACATGCATACTTGTAGACTTGAAAGGAATCAAGGAGGAAGTGTGAGTGATAAAAATACAACTCAAATAAGCTGTGAAATATCAAAAGAAAATATCATATTGCTAAAATCTAAATATGAATAAGAAATGAAAAATTGCAATTGAAATAAGGTAATAATATAAATAATAAAAAAGAATAGTAGAAAATATTTTGAATGGATAAGCCCATTAGTAGTATCGAAGAAGTAAATAAAGGCTGTTAGAATATGTGTAGACTTTACAAAGCTCAATAAATCTTACATCCATGATCCTTTCCCAACACAATTCATAAAATAATTCTTAGAACTTCATGCCAAAAGGGAAGCATAATCATATATACTAATGGATTTTCTAGATATTGAACCAAGTTAAGATTGAGGAGGATCAATTTATAGTCACATTTATAAAAGAATGGGGTCATTTATTTATATAGTAATGCTCTTTTGACAAAAATAAGTGGTCTATCCTATAATATAAAAATTATATATATATATACCCCCATTAAGACATTTCCCTAATAATATATCATAAAGTGATGAACAAAAGTTGTTGAAGAATTAGCTTCCATATGCAATATTTTAAGAACTGCATAACATTGAAAGAGATGACATCATTATTAGGCAGTGTTTGAAGATGATAGGTAAGGCGATCTCCTAAAAGCACACAAAGGCTTCATCAAAGTTCTTATATGAGGAGAAGACACTACAATGAAATTCATGCTTTCAAGACTATGATGCCTAAAATTATTCAAATATTGAAGGAATAACATCAAATAATTCAACATATATAAAAGGAAAAGAAAACCTGTCACAAGAGATGGAATTCCCTTACAACAAGTTGTAGCCTGGGTATCTTTTGAGATATACGCCAGGGAATTCATTGGGCCAATTGAGCGGCCATCAAAAAGATAAAATGATAGCTTTATCATCATAGAAATATAACATCTTGTGAAAATGTGTAGAGAAAATACTAACTATCATAAAATTCAGTTATGAAAGCATTATAACTAGTTTTGCTTGCCTAATAAGTTACTAGTAAGAATTATTCCTTGTTTGGATAGGTTTCTATTTTCAATTGAGTAGTTATAGATAGAGAAGTGTGAAGCCATATTTTATATGTTTTATAAATGTATTAAATATGTTCATAAAGGTTAACTTGTTAGAATTGCACTATAGATCCGTTTGAGCATTTATTTGTTCATTAACACATTTCTATTGTATGCATATGTGAAAAAACCTAAGGAGTCTCCATATGAGTGTAAAGATTATTTGGATAGTTTATATCAGGTTCATAAGCAAGAATAATGGAGGAAAATGAAGAGTAAAATTAATACTTTATAAGGCCATAGGAATGTAAAAGGATAAGAATAAAAATAGTTCAATTACTTTGTAATATATAGAATATCAATCTACAAGGCTTAAAGAACAAAATGTGGCACATCCAGCTATACATACACATAACATTTGGATACGAGTGCCTACAAAAGATCTATATGAAAAACCAATTATTATGTACCAAGGAAAGATGAAAATTATAAAGTACATTAATTCAAATATCTAAGTTTGTTTCAACTTTAAAGGGTCCTCAAAATTGAGTGCCAAAGTATAGAAGTACCTAAAAATTTTGAAATCTACATGTGGAGTCTCCTCCAAAGAACGAAGATAAATAAGAAAGAAAGAAAACTATAGAAATAGAGCCACTTTGTGTCTTGAGTCTATTTATAAAGAGTACTATTTTGCACACTAAGAAATATCTACTTAAGGATCTAATGACAAGATAGGTGGCTATCGAGTTTCATGAGTTGGATGATAATAACATGTTTGGAGCATATTCTCCCAGCATCATTGGTTAAGACTCTAAAATTTGAGCTTCATTACCTTCTTATTTGATTTTATGTTTCGATTGTTTTTATATTCTTAGAATGTGGAAGATGCAAAGATACCTTCAGTGGTGCATATTGAGACAAGTGATTATGAATATGTGGTGTATGTCTCATGTCACTTATTTATTATTTCTATATTTGTTATCTTCTTATGTTTCTACTATATATGAGATGATGCAATTCTAGGGAGTGACTGCAAGCACTCTCATCATGTTGACCAAAAATATATTATGTGTTTTATGTTTTTTCATTTTGGATAATTTTTACTAGTCCATTTTTCTTGCGATCCTTGATCGTATTGTATCATTTAATTTGATGAACTACAACTGGTTGTATGTTTGAAGTCATTTTGTTTATGATCAACCGAGTTACAGATGTGATGATAGACATTAATCAATTAATATATTGTTATTGATGTCAACTTATTTTCTTATCATTATGGTAACAAACATCTACTTTGAGATTTAAAAAAATGGAACAACCAAAGTTTATGTGGTCGGTAATTGAAGAGTTCTATATACACCGAGTAACAATGAACACCGAGTAAATATAGTGTATACCGAGCACAGTGATAATCGAGCTAGGGATCACCGACACATCACAGTATTGCCCAAGAAATTTAATCAAACTGAGGCCAACTAAAATGATGAGTTGGCAAATTGATGATTCTGAGGTAATTGATAAGATCTGTTATGAAGATCAAATGACTATGAAAATTTAAAGATGATCAAACAGAGAAGATTGAAACATGTTTTTGACACAACTGTCGAGGAAAGTTTAAGCAGCAAAATCAACGATGGAGATTAAGAGGAAAAATATAAAGGATGGAAATTAAATGAGCTATGATGTCTATATAAGAGACAAGAGATTCATTATGAATTACACATGCATACATTATACTGATGTGCATACATGCAAACTTCATGCATGACTGATCAAACTGGTTGAAGATAGAACCGAGCATTTCTACAAACAACACTGAGCGATAGAGGAAAGAGCATATACCGTGTAGAACAGAGTATGAAGAATCAGAGGAACTGAAGTGAATAAATTGATTAGAGGTACTATGTACTTAGCATAGATCTAAAAATCCGCAAACAAAGTTGTATTTGAATCAGATCATTACTGTATCAGTTTAACCATTGTTATAGATAAATCTCTTAACCAAGTAGGACATGAAAGTCTTTATTATGACATTCTAATGAATGTTGAGTGTTTTCTTGTTGACCCCATAGTGGATGCATGGTCAAGAGAGAAATGTTAGTGATAAATACTCTAACCAGGTCACGTTTAATAGTATGCATTGTAACCTTTAACAAGGTTGGCTCTTAATCGAGCTCACTTTAGAAAAGTAAAATATTTTGGGTTACCGGTCCCAGGCGGTTTTTCCCTTAGCAGGGTTTCCATGTTAAAAATCTGTGTTAATGTGTACAATTGTTCTGGATTGTTATTTTTCTTTACACATTACTTTATCTGCATTGATCGGTAATCACAGTATTGATTTACTGCTACTCGGTAGGACTAAATTTTGAGATCATAGTTTACATTTCACCGAGTTGATTTAAATCTTTGAAATTATTGTTATATACATATGGGAATTACTTTAATAATCAATACCATATCATAAAAAACTCAACAATCAACAATCAACATGCCTTATAGGCCTTCATATTATCAGACACTCAAGATTTACATCATACATGCCCAACAACAAGCCAACTTACATTTTAAGGCACGCATGCTTGACTACATACAAAGATCTAGATCCATATGGATGCTAACCTCTCAAAGGATATCTAGTCAAACTACCAAATAAGAAATCAACATCAAAAATATATACAAGATCGCAAGCCACAAGTCAACTAGAAAAGATCACATTCTCCAAGAATGAAGAAAATATATTATGCCAAATAGGTCAGGACCTAAATCCATAATAACTCCTCCATACATGAATTAAATGCCAAGAGATTACACAAGGAGATTAGCCACGAATGTATGAACATAAAAAATAAGCCATTAAGCTTCCCCAATCGTGAAATATGCCATTAGAAGATTGTGTTCTAATGTTGGTGTTGATGCAGAACAGATTACTATTTGGTGTGATAGTTAGAGCGCTATTTGCCTTGTGAAGAATCCAACTTTCCATGCCAGAACGAAGCACATTGATGTGCAGTTTCACTTTGTGAGAGATATGGTGGAAGATGGAAAGGTAAATTTGGAGAAGGTAGATATTGTGAAGAATGTTTCAGATGCATTAATGAAACCAGTGGGCACTGAGAAGTTCAGATGGTGTTCAGAGTCTATGGGCCTTTTGGCCTATAGCGGTTAGTTTCTGTTATGTTCCTGTTTCTCTTACAAGGTGTTCGACAAGTGGGAGAATGTTAGGAATAAGGTGTCTCAACCTTGGATAATTCCCATTCTTATTATTTTTTTTGTAAAATGTATTTCTTGCAAATAATGTTGATGTGTCGGCATCTTGAATTGTGTGTAAGGAGATCATGGCTAAAACGGTTATGACGGATTCCTATGACACATCAGAGCTATGTCAGGAAGATTCAATGACAGGTGAAGACATGTGGCAACTGATAAATTTGAGTACTGTACACTCTTCCCCAATTGTGGGGTTCGGGGCATCACCATGAATTTTTTTTTTGGGTTTCCTATTTTCTCGGAGAATGGTAAAACCCTACTACGGTTATCTTTGGGAGTAGCCCTAAAAAGTGAAGCGCATGATATAAGCATTTTTTAGGGTTGCGAAGAGTAGTGATGCGAGTGTATTGTTGGAACATTTTATGCTGCTATGATTTGTCTTCAAGGGTTTAGAAATCTTCTAAAAAAACTTGCATTGCAAGTGTATTGTAAGCTGTAATAGTTTTGATCAATACATTGTGCAGGTTTTGGAGTGCTGGGGTTTTTTTCGAAAGGTTTCTCCAGGGTATATCATTGTGTCATTCTCTATTTTTCTGTATGCATGGTATGTGGTTGAAATATCTTTGTTAAAGTAGTTAATGAATCTGAAATTGTAAGGATTTAAAAGAATTTGCACAATACTTTCCTATAGAGGTTAGCGTAGGAAGTTGTTTCCGCACCTGAGTTTCCTTACAATCTAGTCAAACTACCAAATAAGAAATCAACATAAAAAATATATACAAGATCGCAAGCCACAAGTCAGCTAGAAAAGATCACATTCTCCAAGAATAAAGAAAATATATTATGCCAAATAGGTCAGGACCTAAATCCATAAGAACTCCTCCATACATGAATTAAATGCCAAGAGATTACACAAGGAGATCAGCCACGAATGTATGAACATCAAAAAATATGCCATTAAGCTTCCCCAATCGTGAAATAGCTTTGTAGGATCAGAAAACCCAATATGACCATTAGAACAAGAAGAGTAAATAGGTTTGGACCCAAACTTAAGAAATCTCCATTTGGAAAGAAAAAATTGGGATGCAAACCTAGGAACAAATTCACCATGATGTCTACAATATGTCATAAGGATATCATAAGCCAAAGAGCCAATAGGAATAATCACAACACAAAACATTGAGACTGACCAACAAGAACAAACTGAAAGGAAAAATATGTTTAGTTGATGCACGATTGCCAAGAAACCCAAGATGCTCCTACATCAGACACTCGAGTTTATTGAAAATTGACCCTCTCACTTTGATGCTAGAATAAAACTGATTACACAATTTCATTTTAACCTTAAACTTCCCTATTCTTAGAGTCAAGCATATGAACCAACAAATTAAACCTCTTTTTACTTTCCAATTCAATTCCCATACCCTCTGCAGAGAAAATGTCCAGCTAACAAACTGTCTGTCAAAATCAAATTGGTCAAAGTTCCTAATGAAATTTGAACCCTTCTTCACAAACTTCTTCCATTCATCAGGATCCTCATTACATGTTTGAACACACTCTTTTATTAGTCCACTAGAAACAAATAAATCAACTTTCATCCAAGCTTCCTCATTCTTCATTACCTCTATCTGCAATTATGCACAACTCAATCTCAAATCTATGTTCATCTTAACTCTCGGTATGTCCATCCTCATGCTCAAGTACTTATCTCTATCAAGGAAATATTGATCCTCTTTCTATACCTGCACTGCAACACATGCAACAACTTCTTTCACACAATCCACCTCATTAGTATCAATATGAAGCAAGAAATACACATCTTCATTCTCACACCCTCTAGGTAATCTCCGCAATAAATCAACATCTAAATGTAACAACTCAGTCTACAATTCTCCATCTGAAACTTGAACATAACCACAAAACAAAAATTCATCCAAAACAACCTCATACTGAGTAACAACATCAATACTCTTACTACTATCCTCAACAAAATTGCACTCATCAGCTAACCCAACTAGGTTATCAAATTCAATGAAAGGAAATCTATTCCCAACTATGTCAACATCCTTAAAATCAACAATCATAGTATCACCTTCAACAACATGACACTCCTTATCTTGTTCATTAGATCTAATCAACATATTATGAAACTTACTCTTAACCACATCCATATCTACCTCATCTACTTTGTTTTAAGAAATATCTTTCATACCTGAAGTCAAGACATTCACATATTCTGTTACCTCATCTTTTACTGTTGAGATCCTTGTTTGTCTCTTTCTCTTTTGATCTATCCTTCTGATAGGCCATAAAATCTTCTTCTTGATCGGTAAGTGTCATTTCAACATCACAAATTATATATGATCTAATGCTTTCTTTTTGCCTCTTATCTCTTGTTCCAAATCCATTTGTCTTGATTCTTCCTTTATTTTATTATCTTGCTTCATTGTTTGTGAACTCTTATATCCTTCCATCTGTTCCATCTTTCTAGCATTTCCTCTTCGTGTGCCAATCCTTTTCAATTGCAGGTCAAATTGTCTCTCTGCCACCCCACAACAAACCAATTCAGGACTTCACATGCTCAGGAACATCACTCTGCTAACACATGACCGAACCTTCTCTGATACCAAATGATGTAGTCATGGCAGGAGTTTCCACAAAGGAGATAGTCCAACCATGCAACAAGAGTCAACATATAAGAAATAATCAATACCAAATCATAAAAAACTTAGTAATGAACAATCAACATGCCTCCTTCATATTATTAGACACTCAAGATTTACATCATACATGCCCAACATGTCAACTTACATTTTAAGGCACACATGCTTGATTACATAAAGAAATACAGATCCATATTAGATGCTAACCTCTCAAAGTCTATCTACTCAAACTACCAACTAAGAAATCAACACCACAAATATATACAAGATCGCAAGTCACAAGTCCCAGCCAGAGAAGATCACATTCTCCAAGAATGAAGAAAATATATTATGCCAAATAGGCCAGGACCTAAATCCATAAGAACTCCTCCATATATGAATTAAATTCCATGAGATCACACAAGGAGGTTGGCTATAAATTTATGAACATCAAACAATGATTCATTAAGATTCCTCGATCGTTAAATAGCTTTGCAAGATCGAAAAACCCAATCTAACCATTAGAACAGGAAGAACAAATAGGACTGGATCCAAACTTTAAAAAACTCCATATGGAAAGAAAAAATCAGGATGTGAACCCAGGAATAGATTCACCATGATGTCTAGAGAACGCCATAATGATCACATAATCCGAAGAGCCAACATGAACGATTGCAACACAAAACACTGAGACTGACCAATAGGAACAAACTAAAAACAAATTGAAAGGTAAAATTTGTTTAATTGATGCATGATTGCCAAGAAACCTAGGATGCTCCTGCATCATTTTAGAGTTATTTTTTTGCCATTTTTATTGTTTTGAAGGAATTTTGAGCTATCATGTCTGTATAATCATATAGAACTATACAAATATGAAAATTGTATGATTCATGTATTATAACACCTGGTGGTATAATTAGGTATATAAAAAATATTTCTTGTATCATTGTTAGCCCTAGGCTACAATGGTATTATTGATAGAAATAATTTTTTATTATTAGTGATTGGGTATTAGGGTGATGCCACCTTGTGTGTAAGATTTTAAGGAATGAAGCCTTTAATCATGTGGTAACCAATTTTTTGGTTTCACCTAGTCGAGGGAATTGAGGATGGGGGGTTGAAACCTTATTGAGTTGGTTTGGCCTAATTTCCACTTGGGGTGCCACCTCTATTGGTGGCAGACACTCATTCACTGCCTCTTCTAGGAATAATAGTTGAAGAGCCTCTAGCTAAATGCTCCACCACAAGCCACAACACCTACACCACCAACACCATAAGAAACACCACTTATTTTTAATTCTTACAAGCTACCCTCTAACCACCCAAATAGTGTCAAGGTATTTTTTCAACCTTAATGAAGAAAATAATTTCAACTTTCCGTAACTCCCTCATATAATTTCAGATATTTTACTTTTTATAATATGTTACAAGTGTGGTTGTCATTGTACAAAAAGATCGACCTGTCAATACCCGATACAACCACTAGACTTATAGAATCCACAGAAGGCGGTTAGTCCCTTATCACGAATCTTGAGGGGAGTGTTGCCAATTTTTCCAACAATCTCCCCCTCAATGTTACCTGAGGGGATTCAAACCTATGACCAAGCTCTGATACCACTTGTTACAAGTGTGGTTGTCGTTTCACCAAAAGATCGACCTGTCAATGCCCGATACAACCGCTAGACTTATAAAATCCACAAGAGGCAGTTAGTCCCTTGCCACGAATCTCAAGGGGAGCATTGACCATTTTTCCAACATAATCAACAAAAAGCCATTTTCAAGCAAATAATAATGGTATTGGTAGTCTCTGTTCTACTAGCTTTGAGACTAATGGAGAAAATTGCAACGAAATGGAGAACAATCTGCTACAATTTTGTTAATTAATGTTTTGAACATATATGTTTTCAATTTAATATCTTGGAAGGTAGTCCTTACAACGGAAATGTTTGAGCCAGTTTGCAAAATACTTGGCTCAGGTGCTATGTACATGGATAGTTTTTAGGTTGATAGTTCATAGTTTGTTCAGTAGTTGAAAAACTAGTTGTCAAGAGCATTTTTGAGTTACAATATTTTGTAATTTCTATATTATTAATATAATCAGGCTATATGCATATTGCTGAAAAATAAAATAATGGTATTGGTAGGTTTCCAAATTTGATTATGTGTGATATAAAATACTGCTTGAAAGTTGACTCCTATAATTTTAGTTAGAAATCAACTCTCTAGGAAAGAAACTATTTTTTTTCTAAATATAAGATAATTGTTTTATTATTTTTATTATCCAATAGGGCCTTCCGGGGTGAGATTATATATGAGATTTAGTTTTGCCAATATTTTGGTGACAGAGGTAGTGTATGGAAATTTTGAGCTTGAAGTTTGAATAATTTGTATTTCATTTTCAATGATTTTATTTTTCAGTATTGAGATGGTGAATTAATTTTTATGTCGTGATAGGAAATGATGCATTGAGTAGTTGATTATTAAAGTTTGAGTCTCTATTTGCATGAGAATTTATGACTTGGTATTGTTGTTTTGTGCTATTTAAATTATCAATGCTTTATTTCCAAGAGACATAGCCATACTACAAAGAGTCGAGGATCACCAAAAGTTGTAGATGTAAACATCACTTTGTTAGCATGGGGTTCAAATCTATTTTATCATGAAATTTTTCTCAATATCATTGATGAGAATTTTACCAAAAATACATTTTGACAGAAACCTTTCTCTATATGTGTTTGAAATTGATTTTCTTGGATTTTGAAGGTTCGCCATCAGTGTTTATGCTTGATTGCTTTCAAGAGGCATTGAAGAATAGAAAGCATGGTTTTTAGTCCATGTCTGCATTGAGGTAACAATTCTTCGTGCCTTTACTCGTATTACTCTGAAAGTGTTGCCTAGGGTAACCAAAGTCCTAAGGGACGTGACTAATTTCAAGGCAATTCAAGTTGTACAACTATATTTAAGTTTGAATAATTTTGAGTCTTTTAAGAAATATCTCAACATTCTTTACCTAATTTTTTCAAATATAAATATGCTTTTGATTAAGGAAAACATGTTTTGATGGGTTCCTGAAACCCTACAGAGCATAAAAATAAACTAGAGCATATAAATGTTAAGTATCAACCTAAATGGAACAGGCAATCCCACATCCAAACAAAACAGTCCCAGAGAAAAAAGAAAGCCAGGGACTAAATAAAAAAGACCAGGTTAAAAAACCAAGGACGCAAATCAGGCAAAGTCTTTGAGAATCTCAGCAGCACGCATCTCCAACTCGGTCATTCTACCCACAGCCTCTTTCAGGTTTCCCAACTCTTTGTCAGCTTCTTGGTTCTCCATCTTCTTTGTGGCCTCTCTTGTCCTCTTCTTGGTTCCCTCTTCTGGTGTCTTATCCTTCCCACAGTTCGGTGGCTGGTCCTCCTTGTTCCCTCTTTGCTCTTCAAATTTGTCAATAATCACCTTAATATTATCATTTGAAGCCTTTAGTATATTGTAGCTTTGCTTAGGTATTTTGACCATTGAATCCTCAATACTTTTGACTCTATTCTTCAGCTCATTCACTCTGCTATCCAGCTCCCTGTCCTCTGCAATGTTCTTGTTATTGTTATTTATGTTATCTTTCTCCATCCTGTCCATTCTTTTTTTCAGCTCGTAGATTTCATAGAAGGTCCATTTTGTGGTTCTGTAGCTGTCAATGGTGTTAGAATAATAAGCAGAAAAAATGCAAATATTAACACATAGAAGAGAACACAATAACACAAAAATTTAACGTGGTTCACCCAATCCCTGGGCTACGTCCACCAACAGTGAGTCCAATGTCTTTATTATTATCCAGTGATTACAATCTGAAACCTGCAACTCAATACTGTCACAAGAAGCTACGAAAATCCCTCATACCATCAATCTCAAACCCTAAGCCCTTTTCACAAGTCTTTTTGACTTAACCTAATTAGGGCAAAAATACTCTGACTAATAGAAAATTGATGGCCGACCCTTTACAATATTATTAAGTGATTTTTGGCATCGAGGGGCACTGCCCCTCGACCCCACCCTAGGGCGCTGCTCCACAGGGCCCCCGCAAGGGGCGCTGCCCCTTAACCTCGCCTGGGGAGCTACCCCAAGACCCTGCAAGGGGTTCTGCCCCTTGACTCTAAGCTTGGGGGCACTGGCCCCAATCCCCTATAGATAAGTCTAGGGGGAAACCGTGCCAAAAGAACCTCAGTCTGATTAGGCTCCACATACATAAAAAATGGCACTATTTTTAGCATTGTTCAACATGTCCATATGCGGGTCCTCCCTCGCATTGTTGCTGATAATCACCAACGCTGGATCAATTAACTCTTCCATCTGGATTCTACCCTCCTTGTTCTCCTTAACCAAAGTCCTAACTATTTCTCTCTTTATCCCCATTTTAGCAGAGACCGTGTCAAAATTCCTCCAAACAAATTTCTTGTTTTTGCCAGTTATGTTGTAGGTGTAATGATCTTCCCCATATTTCACAAACTCTTGACTCTGATCAACCTCCTCATTCTCCCTCCCCTGACTATCCTCTTTTCCATCTCTCTCCTGTTGTATATTTTCCTAGCTATCCTGCCTCTCGTCCTGGGTTTCCTCCTT
>MU226547.1:3487279-3500479 GCA_018584345.1 Thuja plicata | reverse complement strand
TATATATATATATATATATATATATATATCCAATGTGAATTTATAACTCAACAATGACATATAGAGGTAAAATTTCATTTGGTTTCCTTGGACACTATATCATGTCACACCATACAAAATTAAACTAACAAATGATTCAAAATGATAGGTTGTCTAAAAAACATCACCCTCCTCTGCATATGAAATGCAATAAAAAAGATAACACCCTATATTTGGATTAAAAATATCAAATTTATATTATGCATCATTTATGAAGACTCACTTTTGTCAAATTTCATCCATAATTAGGTTACCACATTTATTGGAAGCCAAATCAACAATATTGAAAAATTCACCCATAATCTAAAATGTGGTGAGAAGAGACTTTGCAATCAAATACTAGAGAAGAAATCTTTCAAAGATATTGTTAGAAGAATTATAATGCAAGTTGCAAGTCCTTCATAAGTTGGCTTAGATTATGATGCAAAAAGGTAAAATTTAGCCATATGACACAACAAATAGTAGAAAGAATGAAACTTATGCAATTTTGAATTGTTACAAAGGAACATCGAATCTCAGAAATTTTTGTCAAACATCTTATATGATGTGTTTTATTTTGGTGCCAATGAGCGTAAACATTCCAAAAAATAATTTTTTGAAATATGGGATTGAGGAACATGTCATCATCATGGAGCTTGTGAAGAGCTTTACAATTGTTCTTTAAGAAATTTTCCTCTGTGAGTGTTGTCATGTTTGGATATTTTAACCTAGAAAATGCATTTTTTTTTTTGAAATAAACTCACCTTCCTTTATTTCATGATCTAGAATATGAGAGTGGTAGGAAGTGGGAAGAGAACATGGCCAAGAAACTAATTGTGAAGAGTGAATTCTAGTAGGGAGTTATATTATACTAAAGTGAGGATTGTTACGACCTGTGATGACTCCTAATATATACATCTAATAACAACTAACATTTTCACCTTGTAAGGATTTGAAGTTTGAGATCCAGTAGCCAATTATTGAGGACCAACACCTTTAGGACTAGGATTACAAGAATTTTATTTATTTCTCAATATGGTCAAGGTAATACCCTATTTTCAAGGAGGAAAATATATAGTAGGCTACTAGGTGGAGGCTTAAGACATTGAGTGACTAGAGAACAATCTCAATTTTTTTAATTCAAGGATTAAAACTAATAGTAAATGTTTAGAATTTTAGATGTGTGACACTTCAGGCGAGGTTGTAAGCTCTTATATAAGTTGCATTAAACTCCTTAAAAATCCTTAAATAGGTCAACCTCAACACAAACCAATTCTTGAGGATAAGAAAAATAAATTGCCTTGCTCAACTTGGATAAAATGTCAATTCAAGGATGCAATGTGATCTAGAAAGAGTCGTATGTAGTGGCAACAAGAGACCATGGTATTTGATTTATACCAGAAATCAAAGAGAGCATCCCTTAGAAACAATGAAGTCTTGATTATATGTAGTAAAGGCTAACAAAGAGGTGTGAATGTAACCTGAGTTGTGTTAAAAAATGTTTCAACAAAATGAAAAAGAAAGAAACCCTTAGTAAGGTTTTGGTTAGTCTCCTTGCAAACCCCATGAAGGACCTATACTGAGTTGATCCAATTCCTTTGCAAGCATTTAGATATAATACTACCAACAAAATACTCAACAAAGATATAGTTTTCAAGATACTTTCATGTAGTAATATTTTTAGTGGCTGATACTTGCCAATTTGCTCATAGCTCAAGTTGTAAGATGACCTAAATTGACATATTTTTACTAAAAAAATATTCTTATTTAAATCTGTAGAGTATTAATTTTATTAAACATTTTAACTCAAAAATTCACCCCTATATATTTGATATATGATTAGGCCAAATTTGCCTAAAATTTATAGGCTATTATAAAAATCTAATTTAATTTGCCAGTAATAGATCATGATGGTTAATTACTTTAGGACCATATCACAAGTCTTTAGTGCAAGAATTAGTTTAAATTATAATCTAACGGCCCTTATTGTATTTCATGATGAAAAATGTATCTACATTTTGTAATGCTTGTGGGGGTTGAAATTGATTTTGGGTTGTTGATCTCAATGGAAATCAATGGTCTAAAACCAATTTTGGGCCCTATGAGAATTAAAAATTGTTAGTACATTTTATATCATGTAATACAATGGGGGTGCTTGATTATATTTTAAATTAATGGTAACAACTAAATATTATAAAGTCTACCCCTTAAACCCATCAATGATTTCCACCACATGGTAATTAATTTATTTTCCTATTATTTTTGAAGAGTCGCCAAAATTTCCTATAATGTTTTTGTAATGTAAAATAAAATTCTAATAAAACCTATAGTTTTTTTTGTTTTTTTTTAAAGATTCTTCAATAGAAATCAATATTTGTTTCCTAAAAAAATAAAATATTGAAAAGGATTTAAATTTTTTTTAGAGGGAGTTTCTTAAAGTTATCATTATTTGTATGCATTATAAAAAAAAATGAATATACAAAGCACCATTAACAAATAGGATAGTTACCTCATGAACCTCTTTTGGGATGAATTTGCAGAATCTTTTTTTAAACCATTTAGTGCACTTCTAAGCTGGCAATCCCAACACCAAATATTGGGTCACCTTGACTTGAAATTATGTAAATGAGGGGGAAAACCCCTAAATGCATGGGTAACTAAATTACATGTAATACATATGAAGATAAATAAGTTTGATTGGAGGCACACGAATCATACCAAACCAAACCAAAGTCTAGGGGAAGTATACTAGCAGTTGTTATCATATCTTAAACTATACATCAAATTTTGACAATTGTTTTTGGTTGTCTCCATATGCAACATAAATGCTTATAAATATTGTTCTGGCTTTTGGGTAGTAACGACAGACGTTGTAGAATATGTTAAGCGTCAAAGGGTAAAAAAATGTCATTTCAAAGTGTTGCTTGAAACGTGGGCCCTTTTGTGCCATTACTTGCTCACTTAGATAGCCAAAAGGTTTGTACAATTGATCTAATTACTAATTTCTTTTCTTAAAAAAATGAAGGATTATTGGTTCATAGGTGATGTTGTATTGAACTTTTAATTTGCGAAATCTAATGTATGATAATTGAAACATAAACAGTAACGGATACTCTTCCCCTAATGAAAATCCCTATTTTCTTAATAACCACGTGCATACATTTGTTCTATTTCAACCTTTGAATTCAAACTGATTTTTTTTTGGTTTTATGGTAGTCATTTGATGTTAGGCCCAAAGAATATGATATTTCTTAGTTTTTAAATACCCCTAACTGAAGACCGGGTCATTGTTTGGATCATAAAGTCACTTTCAGCACAACATTTGTGACTTTCACAAATTCCATGGCAATAATTAAGGAAAAAAGTCACATATAGGCCAGACTATACAATAATAATAAAGAAATAAAAGTTGTTTGAAAGAATTTTAGAATAGTTGGTCTTACCTAGTTATGAAGGTTGAAATGTGTGATGCAAAGGAAAATATATTACGATAGAAATCTTGAGAGAATAAAATCAGAATATTTGGTTTCAATTATCAAAACCTCGATTTGAGTCAATAATACTTTTAAATAAATTCTCCACTTTGAGATAATAAAAAAAGAAAATAAAAAAATATGTTGCTTGTCTTTGCACGGTGGGGTTGTTTGATTGTTAAAGATCTCCGAGTGGTGTCATTTCATGATTTTTTAAAATTTTTTATTTATTGATTGTGAAGATCAATGGAACCTTTTTTTTATTAAGTAATGTGATTAAGTGATGAAGCGTGTGGGTTTTTTCCTCTAGCTAAAGTTTTAGGAGTGTTCATCTTGTCGGAAGATAGCTAAAAAATGTAGGCGTTGACATATTTACTTCAATTTTATATAGATTCATTGGGTTCCGGAGCTTCTCTAGTTCACTTCATTTCATTCCAAGCAATGGAAAGGAGGATTAGGTAGTATCTTGAGTGGGACATACTAATCATTTTAGTTAGTAAGCCTAGGCATCCAAGTTGCTCCCACATTCCTCACACATTTTACATGTGAAAATAAAATAGGATTAATAAGTGAAGTTGAATGACATTAAATTTTTTTTAGAGATAATTTCTTATATTTTTTTGGTTTTTTTTTTGATAAAAGTGACAGAGTCTCGAATTTTATTAAAATAAAATGAAGTTTTTACAGTTGCTTGGTTCCCTCGCTAGGAAGAAAAACGTCGGTTGTAGCCCGTGAAACAAAATATGAATCCTAAAAGAAGCTACCCCATCCCCCACCCAGAAACTCAGCTGAGAGAAAATGTCTTGTTGTGTGCAAGGTCTATGATGTTTGGAGGTTGTTGTCTAGATTGCGCCCTTGGCAATTTTGATAGAGTGATTATATCTTAATTTGTGACTCTTAACTAAATGAAGTAGATTATTTGTCAAGTAATAAAAATGGTCAAAGCTTGTTTACCTTCTCAACAAATTAATAATATAGGGTTTTGTATAAGTCTAGTGTTAGGGTGAATAAATGCAAATGAATGCAAAAATTAAATTACTTTGATTATGGAGTCGAGGTAGTAATAACACAAACATGCTTTTTGAGATTATAAAGGAGGGAACACTCAAATAATAAGTTTAGGTGTGGCAATGGAGTGCTTTGTTATAGATCATGCTTAGTTATCCAATTTGATACTCTATGATAAGATCTAGAATTATACTACTCTAATAATTGCAATATGATCCATTCTACACATGGGTTTAATTCTCATAGAATTGAATCTCATAAGTATGATCACCATAAATCTATATATATGGTATTTTTTTGGAGTTACCTTTATACTTGTAACTTGCAATAACCCGGTCACCTTTGATATCTTAAAAGGTAGTAACTACAAATATTACGAGTTTGTTGAGCTAGGAGTCATTAGTCAAACTCGTCGAAACAATTTAACTATTTGAACAAGTTGAAAGACAAGTCAAGTAGTTGTGTAAGATGACTAATTTGTCATTAGGATGCATATACTAATGTTCTTATAGTTTTATAATGTTTTGGTGATGTTATATAGTCGCAATTTGATTTTTTTGTGCTTTATAGCAATAATTCGATGTTGGGTGCAAGGAATGTGATACTAATAAATTGTAATGTTTGTGTTTTATAGTAATAATTTATTTTGGGGGTATAATAACCAATTGTTTGGATGGCTAAAAGGTCTAGAATAAGAATTATATGGGGATTTGACATACGAAGGTTATGTTCATATGGGGTAAATTATTTTGGAATAGTTTATGCTCCAAGAAAATAAAAAATTGTCCAATTCATGCTTATTATATCTGAACAATAAAACAAATGCAAAAATTAAGAAAAAGTGTGAAGTACAAACTTATTTTTATAACACGTAATCCCACATTTTCACCACACTTCTACAATTCTCTAACTAATTTCAATAGAAGTTCATTTCTTGATTAAAAAAAAAGTATTCTATAAAATATGTACATCATTCTTGTTGAAACACATAATTGAGAATGCAACATGAAACATATCTAAAGAATATGTGAATAGTAGCTAAATTGCAAGGATGATGGTATGTTTCTTGATTACATCATTCATCTAGATTGGTGATAGCATTGAGTGTTTCTCAATTACAATTATTGATTGAAAGGAAGGATTAAAGATAACATTGAGTATTTTGCCACTATATACTAGAATCAAAGACAAGAAAGGAAAAAACTTTAACCTTTCAAGACATGACAAATTATATTTCTATTCCAAAATAAGGAGTAAAGAGTTATGAATAAAATGATCATTGAGAAGCTAGATATTAAAGTTGGGAAGTGAAATATCTTTCACTCTTTCCTAGGCTACTATATTAGCAAGAAAATAGCATGGACCTTTTAGCCATAAGACTATAAAAGGTTGGAGCAAGAGAAAATCTTTGACATATGGATCTAAAAAACTAAAAAAGAATTGTCAATCAGTAATGGTGAGATATGTTAAGCATCTACAAAGAGCACTTTGATTGAATGAAAAAAAGGCTCAAATTTAAGATTCCAAAGAATGGCTATGATGAAAAAATATACAATGTTATCATAGGCTTTGGTGAAGTCAATCTTGATCAAAATATTTCATTTGATGGGTTCATTCCATACCTTCCTAAAGAAATATAACATTATTGTTTGTGTATACTTAATTTTGATGAAATCAGTGTGTTTATGTTGATAAATGAGTGGAAGGAAGTAATTTGGATGTAAAGTCAAATGAATTTGACAATGATATTGTAGGAAGCATTCATTAATTTGATTAGCCACTAACCACAAAATTTCTTAGGAACACCCACCTTAGGTGTAAGTTAAATATTGCCTTTACTAATTATAACACTTAGGCAACCTATATCAAAAGCTTCCAAGTAAACCTAGTTTAGGTAAGACTAATAGTGTCCTAAAGGAATAAATACAAATTTCAAGGAAAAGTATCACAAAAAAGAGCTTTATTATTTCCCATATAAAAATCTATTTCATACGTTTTCGAAACAATTTAACTATTTAAACAAGTTGAAAGACAAGTCAAGTAGTTGTGTAAGAAGACTAATTTGTCATTAGGATGCACATACTAATGTTCTTATAGTTTTATAATGTTTTGGTGATGTTATATAGGTGCAATTTGATTTTTTTGTGCTTTATAGCAATAATTCGATGTTGGGTGCAAGGAATATGATACTAATAAATTGTAATGTTTGTGTTTTATAGTAATAATTTATTTTGGGGGTATAATAACCAATTGTTTGGATAGCTAAAAGGTATAGAATAAGAATTATATGGGGATTTGACATACGAAGGTTATGTTCATATGGGGTGAATTATTTTGGAATAGTTTATGCTCCAAGAAAATAAAATATTGTCCAATTCATGCTTATTATATCTGAACAATAAAACAAATGTAAAAATTAAGAAAAAGTGTGAAGTACAAACTTATTTTATAACACGTAATCCCACATTTTCACCATACTTCTACAATTCTCTAACTAATTTCAATAGAAGTTCATTTCTTGATAAAAAAAAAAGTATTCTATAAAATATGTACATCATTCTTGTTGAAACACATAATTGAGAATGCAACATGAAACATATCTAAAGAATATGTTAATAGTAGCTAAATTGCAAGGATGATGGTATGTTTCTTGATTACATCATTCATCTAGATTGGTGATAGCATTGAGTGTTTCTCAATTATAATTATTGATGGAAAAGAAGGATTAATGATAACATTGAGTATTTTGCCACTATATACTAGAATCAAAGACAAGAAAGGAAAAAACTTTAACCTTGCAAGACATGACTAAAATTATATTTCTATTCCATAATAAGGAGTAAAGAGTTATGAATAAAATGATCATTGAGAAGCTAGATATTAAAGTTGGGAAGTGAAATATCTTTCACTCTTTCCTAGGCTACTATATTAGCAAGAAAATAGCATGGACCTTTTAGCTATAAGACTATAAAAGGTTGGAGCAAGAGAAAATATTTGACATATGGATTAAAAAACTAAAAAAGAATTGTCAATCAGTAATGGTGAGATAGGTTAAGCATCTACAAAGAGCACTTTGATTGAATGAAAAAAAATAGGCTCAAATTTAAGATTTCAAAGAATGGCTATGATAAAAAACCATACAATGTTATCATAGGCTTTGGTGAAGTCAATCTTGATCAAAATATTTCATTTGATGGGTTCATTCCATACCTTCCTAAAGAAATATAACATTATTGTTTGTGTATACTTAATTTTGATGAAACCAGTGTGTTTATGTTGATAAATGAGTGGAAGGAAGTAATCTGGATGTAAAGTCAAATGAATTTGACAATGATATTGTAGGAAGTATTCATTAATTTGATTAGCCACTAACCACAAATTTTTTTAGGAACACCCACCTTAGGTGTAAGTTAAATATTGCCTTTACTAATTATAACACTTAGGCAACCTATATCGAAAGCTTCCAAGTAAACCTAGTTCAGGTAAGACTAATAGTGTCCTAAAGAAATAAATAAATATTTCAAGGAAAAGTATCACAAAAAAGAACTTTATTATTTCCCATATAAAAATATATTTCACAAACACCTGTAACACTAAACTTTTGGTCTTAATGTTCTTGCTGTATAGTAAGAAAACATATAGAGTATCTCATTCACAATATTGAAGGGATGGTTCAATCTCATAGCAAGGAACTTGAGCCTAGAAAACTATGTGATAATGGTAGACATAGGCTTGGTAATTAGCAAGAAGCTCCAATAGAATTCCTATTGGCATTTTCTTATATGCATGATTTTCTAGTGAATTCAACAAGATTGAATGGTTTGAATTAAATTCTTTGAATATTTTATCCCTAATTAAAAACCTTTACAAATGGAACTTGATTTGATCTCTCCAAGATGTACAATTATAAATAATATGCTTCTACTAGCAAATTTGAACAATGCACAATTGTGGAGGAGGAGAAAATGGAAATGCTTATAGCTCAATGAGGACATTATAGAGATTTGAGGTGGTGGCTTCACATAAGTGACATCAAAATAGTTCTTCTATGAGTGTCACCACATTTGGATATTTGAACCCAAGAAATGCCTTCTTCTTTTTAAACATGAACTCACCTCCCTTTGTCTTATGAGCCAAATAATAAAAGTGGTAGGAGGTGGAAGGAGAAGGTGGCCAAAAGACAAATTGAGAAGAGAGAATGCTAGTGGGAAGTCACATTCTATATAAATTTGAGGCTTGTTTACCACCTGCGATGACTCCCCTATACATCATGTTCATCAACTATTTCTTTTGTTTTGTTAGGCTTTGAAACTTGAGGTCTATTATCTACTATTGAGGACTATTACATTTAGTGCTACAGTTACAATGATTTCTCTTATTGGTCATTATGGTTCACCCATCCTAGTTTTTTTTTAAGAAGGGAATCTTTAGTAGGCTACTTGGGTGGATGGTTAGGATGTTGTGTAATTAGAGATTAAGCTTAGGCTTTGTAATTCAAACATTGGTACCATAATAGATGTTTGAGAAGTTGATAAATTCAAACTTTTGGGTAGGCTTTGAACACCTATCTAAATTTTAAGGTCATTGGATAAACCAATCTCAACACAAGCCCTTCCATTAGAAAAACCAAAAGAATCTTGTTGAACATGGACAACATGTCCCTTCAAAAATGCAATATGATAAATATTTTTCGTAATATCAATAGAAAACTAGAGAATTCAACCAAATCAAAAGCTAAAAGTAAACATTTGTAAGAGAACAAAATCTCAAATCTATATTGATATGAACTAATAAATAGATGTGAATTTAAAAGAATCATGTTCAAAATTTATATTTTAGAATAGATAACAAACATAAGTAAGTAAAAAAATACAGATCATAAAAACACTGAAAATAAAATGTCTGCCTTCATCGATTTGAAGATAAATATGTAAAATTGTGGATGAGTCTCCATGGCACTAGGGAGGGATCAGTCATTGAAAGGTTCGACATTTATAATTACATGCCAGATTTAGAGCCTGAATTTCTGTAGTCCAAAAGGTTTACTATTTTTTGGATGATTAATTTATTTTAATTAACTTTGAGTTTATACAAATATCTATTTGGCCATTCTTTTTCTTCATAACTGTCGATTAAAGAAATGTATAGCTAGTAGCTACGGTAGAAATTTGGATAGAAGAAAATCAGGACATTTGACTTCAATTATCAATACGATTTGAGCAAATATTTTATTTAAAAATAAAATCTCCACATTGAGAAAATCAACAACAAAAGTTCAAAAAAGCAATGTGTCTTGTCTTTCATCGGTGGGTGGTTTTTGGTGGGGCTAAAGTTTTTAGCATTTTTCATCCTTCTCGAAGATTGCTGAAAATGTAGGCGTTGACATAAATAGTTGAATTTTATATTGATTCATTGGGCTCCCCTCTCATGTTCAATGCATTTTATCTCAAGCAATCTAGAAGAGGATTAGGTAGTATGTTGAATGGACATACCAATCATTTCAGTTAGTAAGTCTAGGCATCCAAGTTCTATTTCTAAGGACAATTTTGGACAAATGGTTATGGTACCAATATAATGCACCAGTCTTATAGTGTATTTTATAAGTTACACTTATAAAGTTACATCATGAGGCTGATGCATTGTGGTGGCCCAATACATGCTACCCAATCTCTGGGTTGTGTTTTGCAAAAATCTTAGAAATAAATTACAATCTAGTAAGGTCCTTCCACTTTTTTTACATACAATATTATAAAAACCGAAGATGAATGGTTTATGATTTTTTTTTTATAGATTAGGTTTGTTGAGTGTAGCCTTCATGATGTTTTAAAGAGATAATATTCAAATCGTATTTCAAACCATTTTGATAGAGTGAATACCTCTTAGTCCCTCAATCTTACCTATGAGAGATAGATTATTTGTATAGCTTTAATTTGTGTCCTCAATAAAAATAAGTTATAAAATAATGACCTGCATGAATCCCAGATCGACAGGAGAGGTTTCCATCCATGTTTCATTGCCCTACTATTCTAAAGGGAACCCCTACAACTTATCATAGAGGGGGTAAAGGGCACTTGATTGATCGGGATAGGTCTCATACTATTTGAAAGGGTGCTTGATTGCTAGGTTGCTTGTTTTTGGTCTAAAGACCAAATTCTTAGTGATAGTAAGTTATATTCTCCCATTTTTTGGGGAATAACTTGGTTCACAACAAGATTAACTGCCTTTTACATGTTTTGTATGTGTTTACTTGCTTTTGAAGGGGACTTCCGAGTAAGTTTAGTTAACCATAGTAAATTATATTCGACTAATGGTCATAATTAGTTTATATTGTCAACAAATACTATAAAATTTTATATAAATATAATCTTAGGATAAATAAATGTAAATATGTAAAAAAATAGATTACTTGAATTATGGAGTTGAGATTGTAATAACAAAAATGTATTTTTCAATTTATAAAGGAGGGTGTTAGGACTCAAATCCATTTTATTGATTTTTCTTGAGTCCCTTCGTGTTTTTGCCTTCATTGACCTAAGTTTATAACCAATTTGAGAATTTTTTTACGGGTTTGTGTGTTTATGTTGCGTTTTTCTCTCATGTTGTTTTCCCTTTTTTCACATAGTCAAATATCAATCAAAAATTAAAAATTGGATAAGCGTTTTGTCAAAAAAATTGAAAGGTTTTGAAACTTCTGTTGGGAGCCAAGAAGACGCTCCTAACCTTGACAACACTCAACATTATTTTTCTAACCTCTTTGAAAACCTTAATTATTTTTGTAATTAGTGTTTTGCAGAGGTTATAAAGCCTTTGTAGAGTTTACAGAAGATTTTCACAACCTTTTGAAGCCCAATGTGATTGTTGAACCTGTTCATAATGTATAGTAAATGCTAATTTTTGCTCATTTGCATTTTTTAGAAGTTTAAAACTATTGTCAGGAGTTGATAAGGTTTTAAAAATATTGTTGTAATTGAGTATTACTTTTCTAAATTCTTCTTTGTTCAAAAAAAAATGGTATGGTCAAATGTTGGTAGTAGCTTGTGATGGTTTGTAAACTATGTTGGGTTCTAACAAGGCTCAAAGCCTGAAATTAATTTTGAAACTTTTGGAGCTTGTAGATTTTTGGTGAATCAACAAGTTGTGATGGTTTTAAAACCCCTATAAACTCCCAACAATGTTTCCACAACCACATTGGTAGGTGACAATTTTTTTGTAACTTTTCATGAAGACAAAGGGATAATGTTGTTGCTTGTTGGTTGTTGACAAGTGGCATAGGTTTAGGAATGTGTGTTGACTCCAAAATAGGTTCTCACATCTATTTCAAATCTAAGAAAGCCTTTATAAAAATATTATAGATAAAAATAAAAATGTTATCATTTTTGGAGAGGATTTTCCATGGTTATTGGGCCTCTTATGGTTCAAAATAGAAATTCTTGTTTCAACATGTTTCACCAACAAGTAATGAGATGGAAAAGAAAGTGCATATTTTGTGTGTTGGGCATTTGTGGTGGTTTTAAAACCTTCGACAAGTATCTACATGGTTTAATTTTCTAATGCCTTTGTTGGGATTAATGGGAAGTGTGTACTGAGAGGGGAGGGGTGAATCAATACCTCTAAAACTTTTGTATCCTCTAATCAATTAACCTTTGTGTAATCAATTGTTTATCCAACCATATGATCTATACAATCTTGATGTGAGTTATATCAATTTATAAACTTAACATACATGTGAACATTCATAGAAACATTCATGAAAGTAATTGACACATTGTGTGCTGAAAATGTGACACACTTCTATGAGTCATTATATTCAAGATTGCTCAGTAATGAGGTCTCAAATGGTGACTCATAGCTCCCTATTCATGGAGTGCAAGGGTTTGTGATGAAGGCCCTCCGTTTAGACCTAGTTATGCCTATGCAAGTACACCATAAAATGAGAGATTCAAAGAGGAAGAGCAAGAATGCTAGTCTCGATGATCATCAAATATGCATTGTAAATGAGAATGAAACTAATCTATATGATAACAATGCATGAAAGGAAATATGCAAATTAATCTATGAAGGAAATATGAATCTAAATTAACATGAATCTACTCTAAATGGATTGCCATGAATGCATGAGAGAATAAGACAAGAAGAAGAAGTTGCATGGTTCAAGCTCAAATGCTCAAACTCTCCTCCAAAATCGCTCTCCAAACCTGCAGCATAACAATAGCATAAAAGTGTATATTCAAATGAGAAGGAGAGGTTTCCTTTTAAAGAGCAATGGGCGGTAGAGATTAAGAGGTAAAAAGAAATGAACAATGGTGGAGATTAAATCTTGGTTGATCCATGTGCTCATATATTCAAAAGGCAAAATCAAAGGCTGTGATTAAGAGGCAAAAAACCCACCACTTAGGAATATGTGAGAAGAAAAAGGAGCTTTATTTATTTTTATTTAATTTATTTCCTTTTTCAACACAAAGAGGGATTTAAGTGGGGATTTTATTTATTTAATTAAAAGAGGGATTTTCATTTAATTAAATAAGATTATTTTATTTAATTAAAAGGGGGATTTTAATAAAATAAAATAAAATAATTTAATTAAGAGAGATTTTAATTAAATAAGATAAGATTATTTAATTAAAAGATATTTTAATTAAATAAGATTATTTTATTTAATAAAAAGGGATTGTTTTCTTTTAATTAAATAAGATAATTGATG
>MU226547.1:3471138-3487091 GCA_018584345.1 Thuja plicata | reverse complement strand
AGGCGACCATTTTAGGGTGCATACATTTGCCCCTCTTTGACCAATGTGTGATCTTTATGGGAACACATGTAGTCAAAGAATGCAGTTGAAGTGTGAGATCGATTTGGGATCACAAAACAACCCAGACATGTGATCAACGAACGGGAACATATCAGGACAAAGATAAGCTGATTGAAAAAGACAAGGTCAACACCCCTGTAAATAGGTAATTAACATGTCCAAGATAAGAATCTCAAGCAAGGTTGCCCCAAGCGGAGTAAATGATGGGATTGATAAAGTTGAATCAAGGATTGAAGTTTGATAGGTACTACCCCCTCGTGATCAAAATTGAAATGAGATAGAGGAGAAATAACAATTTGATCAAATTGAACTAAAGATAAGGTTCTTGATGAAAGATATAAGGATGACAGAACCAAGGTAGATCATCAAGCACGACAGATTATGCCCCAAGGTTGAATTAGAAGAAAAGAAGGGGTGAAAGCGAATGGAAGATAGAAGTTTGGAAGAGGTGGAAAGAAATGGAGAGAAGAAAGAGAATTTGCCTTAAGAAAGAGAATGCCCCAAAATCAATCAACTGTTTAAGATATAAAATTTTGATTGAGATCACGAAAGAAGATAGGAAATGAAGATCAAACATGACCACAATTGATTAAAATTCTACAAGAAAGATGAAGGAAACCCTCTCAAGCTCATAATGCAGCCTGAAATGCAAACTAACATGAGGTCTAACAATGCAAGCTACATGAAAATGCAAAGGTGTACTTGCAATAGAGAAATTGTAACATAGGACTTTGTGTTCATCATTCAATAGAGAATGTTAAGAAACTTATTTTCATCATTGGGCCATTATTAACGGACATCAAAAAATCACACAATCATCGCTAGTCACAAGCACAACTATGAAGATGTGAATGTGATTGATATCGGATTGGAATGTGGAAAGATTCTAACATAAGAATCAAATACATTAAGGTCAAGATGACTTCGCTGTTAGCTTACCCAATTTAATGTAGCAAAACCACGCTCGCATCAAGGCATAGATGCCAGGATGACCAGAAGAACGGTTGTGCAAAAACAGTCAAGGATGAAACCTCAAATCTCTTAAGTGTTTCAAGGGAACAACAAGAGACACGCAAGAGTTTCAAGACCACACCCACAAGCAGAAAGAAAATAAAAACATGCCCCATGCCCCAAGTCCTCTAGCTATGCATCCTAGAGAGACTTATTAGACAAGGACACTCAACGAAAATCAATAACAGTCAGCACACAAAGAAAAGATCATGACATAGCTCAAGAATTAAGTGTTGTGTTTAAAAATTTAAGTGTGTTAACTGATACTGAATAAGAAATGAATGCTTGCAAGCAGGTAAAATCACATGATAAAAATGGGTAAGACCAAACTGATAAGTGTTGAAAAACACTCGATGTCAGGGGTTGTATTGAAAAATATAGTTGGGGTGGTGTTCAAAAATACCGTTTGTGAGGTGTCCTAAAGACTAACGCATCCAAGAGACCAAAGCTAACACAGTTACGACCCCTAGACAAAGACAAAGACCAATTCCAGACCAAGACAAGAAGGACAAGGCATGATGGAGAAAGGCTAAGTGTCGAGGACACACGCTAAGAAACAGGGGTGCAAAGGCCTCAAGTAGCACTCGTTTCTAGGTTTTCACCACTTGGATTTTATTACAATTTATTTCTACCAAGGCGCTTGTTTCCAAGTTTTCACCAAAGCACGTTTTCCATTTTTTTTGAATTTTTGAATTTGTTTTGATTTTTTTGTATTTTTGGAATATATAATTTTTTTGGAGATACATCAAAGTGCCTATTGCTAGGTTTTCACTAAGATGATCATTTTTTAAGGACATAATCTGATTTTTAGAATTTTTGACAATATATCATTTTTTGGATTTTTTCAAGATCAATAATTATATACAAAGGATGCCCCCAGACATAATGGGCATCATGGATAGAACTTATTTAGGTGCAAGACATTGATAGGATCAGGGAGCTGCTCTCCCTCTGCTGTAGACAGTAAATAAGCACCTAACCCAAAATCTACTGTAATGATGTAAGGTCCAAGCCAATTAGGTTCAAATTTGCCCTTTTGATCTCTATGTTGTTGATTCTTAGGATTTTCATGTAGGACAAGATCTCCCACTTTGAATTCTCTAGGGCGAACCTTTTTGTTGAAGGCTTTGGACATGCACTTTTGATAAACCCTCATATGGTAAAATGATGCTTGACATTTTTCAACTAGAAGTTCTAACTCTTGAAGTCTTATGGCGTGGTAGTATTCATCTGTAACTAGGCCTTTGAGGGAAAATCTAAGTGAAGGAATCTCAACCTCCAAAGGTAACACTGCTTCAGCGCCATATGTAAGGGAAAAAGGAGTAGCCCCAATAGGAGTACAAATACTCATTCTATAGGCCCACAAAGACAAATTTATCTGTAAGTGCCAATCTCTACCATTCTTACAGTCTGTTCTATGTAATATTTCAAGAATGGTTTTGTTTGATGCCTCTGCTTGACCATTTCCTTGCGGGAAGTAAATGGAGGACCAATGTTTTTTAATCTTGAATTTCTTGCGGAGTTGTTTAAGGTCCTTATTTTTTAACTGGCCTCCGTTGTCAGTGATAATATTGGAAGGCACTCCATATTGATAGATGATATGGCTCAGAATGAATAGAGAGACTTTCTTGCCTAGGGCAACAGAAAGTGGGACAACTTCTACCCATTTAGTGAAGTAATCAGTAGCAGTGATAATAAACTCGTGTCCACCTGATGAGTTGGGATGAATCTTACCAACAAGATCAAAGGCTCGATGCTGAAATGGCCAATGAGATATAGAAGGAATGAGCTCCCTGCCTGGAGCATGTATCAGGTTACCATGTTTTTGACACTTTTCACATGACTTTGCAAAATCTACTACGTGAATCTGCATTGTAGGCCAATAGTACCCCACCCTAAGCAACCTTTGGTCCATGGCAAGACCATTAGAGTGTCCCCCACAGATGCCCTCGTGGATGTCAACTAACACTTGGTCGAATTCTTCCTTTTCTAAGCATCTAAGAAGTGTTCCATCTAGACCTCTCCTATACAAATCACCAAAGATAAGGGAATGGCAAGAGGTGTTTCAGGTAAGGTTTTTTCATTCAGATCGGTTAAAGGTTTCAGGTATGATGCCATCACGAAGGTATGAGTAAATGACACCATAACAGGATGACTTACGACCAACAAGGGTACAAATGACATGAATTTCTTGGGAGTCATAGATAGGGTGATGTAGCTCTTCCACTAGGAATTTGAATCTAGATTCATGTTGCTCTAACTGCAGGAGTGAAGCAAGTGTAGCCATAGCGTCAACTGCTTTTTTTTTTTTTTTTTCTGCTGTAGGGATTTGCTGAAATGTAACAAAGGTGAAGTATTGTTTCAAGGAATCAACCATTTGTTTGTAAGGTACGAATTTATCATTTTTTGTTTGATATTCATCATTAACTTGGTTGATTATTAGCTGTGAATCCCCATAGATGTGTAACTCTATGATTCTCCATTCTATGGGCATCTTAAGTCCATTTGTTAAAGCTTCATATTCAACAATCTTTGTACATGGGAATAATAACTTGTAAGACTTAGGAATCATGTACCCATGAGGAGAAACAAACAACACACCTGGTTCAATAAGCACTAAAGGTCTATTTTGAAATTAGCTAGGGAGATGATCAAGTACCTCATCCTTGGGTGCATTAGAGAGGTTTTCACCCTTAGATATGTCATTTATTTTTACTTTTTTTGGTTCTGACACCGCCATATAGTGGTTTTCACCATCAGAACTCCTATTCTTTTGAGTTTCTTTTCTTTTTATCTTGTGACTAAGGTACTTGATGTCTGGCTCTGTCATGCTGGTAGCGGGTTTGCTGGTGGAAGTGACTACGGGTTCAAGGGCATTTAGGTAATAGACTATCTCATAGTCACTTTGAAATGCTAAGAGCTCAGGTTCTTGATAGTGTTGGGACCAATCAATAAGGCCAGGATGAACAAGAGGCAAGTCAACAACTGGTTCAAGGTTATAAATGTGAATGATATTATCGCTGGTGACCGAAGAGTCAGAGTGCATCTAGTATCCTTCTAAGCTACCCAAATCAGGATTCGTCCTAACAAGTGAAGAATCATCCACTAAGGCAACATGTGGGTTCAAATCCTCTAATCCTACGCGTGACTCGCCAGCTACCTCAGGTTGAGAAGTATAAGTATCAATGACATCAACATCCAAATCAACTGTGGAAGGATCTAAGAAGGAGTCCCACTCATACTCATATGAACTTGTGTCTGAACTGCAACTAGGATGCTTACACCATGAAGGTTTGGTACATCATGATGTGGAAGGTCTAGTGTCATCAAGAGTAGCACCTTCTCTTTCCATTAAATGAATAAGATTCTTTTGTTGACATTCTCTAAAAGGATCTTCTACATCTGATTCTTGTTCTAAAGTTGCAACCGACGCGTGAGTGACCGGAATATCTAAATCTCCCCAGAGGATTTTAGTGGAAGGAACCCAATCGTCACACATGTCTTTCTGATTTGTCAAATTAGTATATATTCTAGTTCATATTCACTATCCGACTTATCAAGGATAGGGGTAGTGTGCTTGTTGTGATTCACAAATCCTAGGCCAACCGGCTTCTTAGATTTGTGTCCAAAAGGGCATGATCAAGAGGTTCGGCTCTAGCATCCAATCTGTGATTAAGAGGGCCATGTATGGGATAGCTCATCTATCTAAAAAAAAATATACCCTCATTTGTAAGCCTTAGGAGAGGTAGAGAATTTCTCATTGTGCATATATTTCTCTTCTCAATAGATCAAATCTCTAACAAATGTCTCTTCTTTCTCATCTTTTATAGGCACTGAGGATTCTACAAACGTGCCAAATAAAGTCATAGTTGAAGAGGAGGGTCTCTTTTCTTGTGAAGGTTTCCATAAGACCGAGGTGAAACTGGTAATTTTGTGAGGGAGTTGATTTGATACCCCCCATGCCAAGGTCTACTGATTTAAGCTTGTCTTTACATTTAGCTAAGGTTTCATCGAAGTCTTCTACTTCTTTATTGAGGGGAACATGAGTTCCTGCTGAAATTGAGTTAACAGATAAAGTGTTATCCCCAGGTATACAAATCTCTATTCCATTGTAAGGGAACTTAACACACTGATGATAGGTAGACGATATGGCTTGCATATCATGAATCCACAGTCTACCAAGTAAGATACTATACGCAAGGGGGCCAACATCAACTATTTGAAATAAAATATCTTTTTCAATAGGGCCAATCCTAACAGGAAGGATGACCAATCCCTTGGAACTTCTTTTCGCCTCATCATAGGCTTTGATGGCAATCCTTTTCCTGGTATCTATGACTTTTTTAGAATAACCCAGCTCTTTCAAAAGACTAAAGGAAAAAATATTAATCCCAACACCCCCCATCTATCAACACCCACTTAACACGAGTTTTGTGGATCATGACCTCAATATGAAGAGCAAGATTGTGTGGGTGGCTCAAAGCTTTATCATCATCCTCCAAAAAGTTAAGGTAATGAGGGATAACAATGTGGTTAACCATGTTCTAGAATTGATCGACGTCTAAGTTTTTGGGGACGTTTGTTGTGCGCAAAGAATCCTTAAGGACTTGCTTGTATCTTGGAGACAACTCTAAGAGCTCAAAGAACAAAATCTAAGCTAGGGTTCTTTGTAACTGATAAAAAAGACTATAGCTTGACTTTGGATTAACTGTTGGTTTTGATGTGACATTCTTCGATGCCACTTGCTTAGGTTTACTTGATTGACTCGAATTGGGTCCTCTAATGACAACGAGACCTTGACTTTTTGTGATAGCATTGAGGGCTTGCGAGGATGCTCTAGATTTAGGACCCCTTAGCAGCACGATGGGTTCTTCATCAAAGATAAGAGGAGAGTCCACGTCTAGATCATAACCATAAGGATCTTTACCCCTCATCATGTTGACATTTTCTTCTACAAATTCAATCATGTTGATAGTATTCTCCACATCTGTGTAAGTGTAATTGATCTCAACTTTTCCATTCTTAACTTTAGAGGTTTCCCCCTTTTCATACTGGGGCAATGGTTCTTTGAATGCCTTATGATCAGCGTTTGTGTTCAATCCATCTATCTTAAGTTTTCCATTCTCAATAGGATCTTGAATAATATGCTTGAGTTTCCAGTAGTTTTCAATGTCATGTCCAATACCATTGTGAAATTTGCAAAAGGCTTTCTTATCCCACCAATGTGGCTAACATCTGGTATATAATGTTTTGCGGGATCTTGAGGATGTACAATGTTGTGGGAAATGAGCATTTTCAAGACATCCTCATATGAATCACCAAGTTTTGAAAATTAACGTCATTCTTTCTTAGGCCTATCTTGGTATCTCAGCTTGCTCTCTTGTTGATTAGATGTATTGAGCTTCATGGATTGAAAAACACTAGACAAGTGGAGCACAGTTTGATCTTTGGGTTGAGAAGAGTCCACAACTCCATCATTGACCACTTGTTTGTTCCTATTCTAGTGTGAGTTATTCCCTTTATCCTTGTTAGAGTTATTGTTGTTTTGACCATTGTTGTTGTTGTTGTTTCCATGTTTGGTAAAAATTCCTTCTTCTTTCAAAACATCCTCAATCCTACATGCGGTTTTGACCATGGTGTCAAAGGAATCAAAAACCATCTTCCTAACTTTATACCGCATTTTGGGAACCAAGTTGGTAACAAGGATGTCAATATTTTCATTTTTCAGGAATGGTCCTAGAATAGCGAGAGCATTGTCATCTCCACCTTTGCAATAAAGTGACAAAGGATTTCCCTTGATTTTGCTTCAATTTACATAAGTCCAACATGGTGATTGATCTTGAAAGGTTGTATGCAAAGTGTTGAACAAATCTGTGAACAATCTCTTTGAAAGTCTTGATGGGAGGAGTTATGTTGGTGAACCATTCCATTGCTTGACCCTTAAGACTCCTTGGGAACAGCCTCATGAGGTATGAGTCATCTTGATGGAACTCTAAAATTTTGGTATAAAATTGGTGCATGTGATCATGTGGATCTCCATTCCCATCATACTTTTCATATTGAGGGATCTCAACCTTTCTGGGGAAGTCTTTCATGTTAACACTTTTGTCAAAAGGATTAGGAAAAAATGAATCAAGTGAGAAAGAATTCTTGGGTGCTAACATTCTTTCCAGATCATGTTCTTAAGTTGTTTGATCTCCTCTTCTTATGATGGCCCTTGCTTCTTAATCTTTTTGTCCACATTAAAGTTGTAGGGGACTCTAGCTCCTTTGTTGATTAAACTCTCTAGGAACTTGTCTTTATTTTTCTCTAAATATTTCTCCACATATTGCTAGAAGAGTGGTTCTTGTTTCATTTTCATGAAGTCTTGGGAGGTGAGGTCAAAACTCGAGCTACTACCCCCATATTGTGAACCATGGTGAGTACGTTGTGAAGGTTGTTTTGAGTTCCTAGGAGGTGTTCATCTCCTATAATGATCATGTCTTGAAGCCCTTCTTCTTCTAGGGCTAGGAGATCATGATGGCATCCTTGAACATCTTCCACTTCATGGAGTCTCAGGAGGAGTGGATGGAGGAGAGGTATTTCCACCACTAACACGCATGTTATTAAATTGGTCATTGAGTCGCTGAGCCAAGAGTCTATCTTGCTCCTCCTGGAGGGATTTCTTTTCTATTTCCAACAAAGTTTGTCTCTCCAACTCTAGGAGTCTAAATTGCTCTTCCTTTTCATCTTGTTCATCTAGGAAGGCTTTCTTTTCATGCTCAATTCTCTTAAGTCTTTCACTCTTGTATCTTGAAGATGTTTTGAGCAGTGAACTTGGTCTTGAATGTCAAAACAGATTATTGGTGTATGCTATGTTTACGCGAGTGTCATAAATTTCCTCATCTTGGTTTTCATGTTGTGATTGCTCATCTTGATAGGCTTGCCTCTTACCTCTCTCATCGCTTTGGTGTGCATCTAGATATCTAGTTGAGATAAGGGGTGAAGTTGGTCAACTGTCACGAGAGGAACCGCCAAATGAAATGGTATCTCTATGTTTTGCAAATATGTCATCAAGGCATTTATCCATGTCTTCCCTCTCTCGTCGATTCATTGTGTAACTCATATCCATATCCAAGCGAGAAGATGCTAAGGGTGTACCCAACTCACTAAGGTGACACTTGGAATCAAACCAAACTTCTGAGTTGTTCCTAGGTGATTGATCAAATATGGATTCTTTTCCCTTACATTTTTGGAAAGTTTGAAATAAGGGTAATTGGTTAAAGACTACTTGAGGTTATTTTACTTGATCTACTTGATATCTTGTTGTAATTGGCATGAAAGAAAAGGGACTAGCTGATAGTATGACCCTAAGAAATGTTGGTACCAAACTATGATAGTAAAGGCATTCACTTTTCCAAAAGAGAGATGATAAGATAGAATTTTGCAAAGGGTGTAAACCAACACTGCCACAGAGGTGCCCACCGAATGGGTGAATACCCTAACACATATGGATCAAGAGGATGATTTACCCAAGTTATATTGATTAAATTTGAATTTTTATGAAAGTGAATGGACAAGAGATTACCAAAAATCTCCAAGTGTGTTATCAAAGAATCTAAAGGTTTATCTTCTCAAGAAGGACAGTTTCTAGCTCACCAAGCTCCAATCAAGGTCACTTGTGAAATCAAAGATTACTAGTTCAAGAGGTCAAAATGCAAGAATCCAAAGTGTAAAAAAGCTTCTAACAACAGGATAAGTGACCTTATCTGATCTAGATCAACCAAGGAAGACTGAAAATGACAAGATAGAAAATTGGGCAAGTTGATAGTTTGACACTTAAGAATGCAAATTTATTGACCGTTTTGATGTTTGTCTTGATGTTTGGTGTATGTTTTGATGTTTCACTCATGCAAGACACATCAAGCAGATTGTTTGTTGTAAATAGAACAATCACTCCACAACCTAGGTAAGCGAGGGCAATATCTGTTGAATTCCCACTTGAACCAAAGTTCAGCCACGTCTACTCATAGAGGACAACTTAGAATCTTGGAGGCACAAACTCCTACTTATAGTGCACTCACTTCTTAGGAACACAAAGCTTTGAATCCAAAGGGAATCACTTCCCAAAGGACCGTTGTCTCTACTAAGAGCCATGAAAATGTGGGACACGTTAGTCGGTCTCTGACCTTTCGCGCCAACAGATAGAGAGCTTTGGCCACTAAAACAAAGTTTGTAGTCAAGGCATCCATTCAGGTGGTTGTGGTCAACTCATTTTCCCAATTAAGGGGGCTCTCCCAATCCTTTCAAAAAAAAATTTTCACCTTAATAATGTAGGGACTTTAACGCACCACTAGGGTACTAGAGGAGATTTTGGTTGCCACAACGAATTCACACCTGTCCACTATGAGACTAATGACAATGTCATTTTTTATATACCGGTTTGGAAGGGATTGACTTTATCTTGTTACTGGGTGGGCAATCCACTCTCACTGGCTCTATTAAAGCACTTGAGAGGTAGCCACACTAGAAGAATTATATGAGTTTCTCTTGCACCCAAGGTCCACAAAGGCAAGGGGAGAGGATATATTCATATAATTCTTAGGGTTACAATCTAAAAGACACTTCAAACACATAAGAAAATGACAACAATGCTTCTAGATTTTTGATTCATTAGTAGTCTTTATTTGAGTCTTCTTTTCAACGTCCTACAAACCACATGTTAAGCTATTTCAGAAATAAAAATTAGAAAAATACAGCAAACAACAAACAAGATATGCAATATATACTCAACTTATGCAAACCCTAGAGTTAGATCTGAAAATCAATTGTTGGGAGCAATAATAACCAACAAATAATCTAAATGACAACTCATATCATGCATTGAATCATGTGAAAAATAAGTGCAAGCTAATCATTAAATGCCCTTTTTTTAATTTTGATTTTTTTGACCTAGTCAACAAGATTGGACCTATATGACATGAATTTGGATCCAAAACCCTAAATGCAGAAAAGAGACCCCTATTAAAAAATAGAGAGATTTCCAAAAATGTCAAAATTTTAAAAAGATCTTTTTACTTGTTCCCTAGGGAGTCATTTTCCCAAAATAGACTAGTTTTCATAAATCGACCAAATATGCTGATTTGCACCAAAAACTAATTGTTTATGAAAAATAAAGAAAAATTTGTAAAACTTCATGATACCTTAGAAAATTTTGAATGTTTTAATGAAAATTCTCTGATATGTCGCCAACATGAAAAAACAAATTCAGACCGAAACTCTAAGCCGTTGGGGAGATATGATCAAATCTTTGAAAAACTAGGGTTTTTGTCTCCAAGCAAATTTGCACAAGGGGGTTAGCTCCAAAAATAATCAAAACCAGCATGTAAAGGTGGGTTGCCCCACGGTGGGCGCAAAAAATGTGTGCTAAAAATGTGACACACTTCTATGAGTCATTATATTCAAGATTGCTCAAGAATGCGGTCTCAAATGGTGACTCATAGCTCCCTATTTATGGAGTGCAAGGGTTTGTGGTGAAGGCTCTATGTTTAGACCTAGTTATGCCCATGCAAGTACACCATAAAATGAGAGATTCAAAGAGGAAGAGAAAGAATGCTAGTCTTCATGATCATCAAATATGCATTGCAAATGAAAATGAAACTAATCTATATGATAACAATGCATGAAAGGAAACTAATCTATATGATAACAATGCATGAAAGGAAATATACAAATTAATCTATGAAGGAAATATGAATCTAAATTAACATGAATCTACTCTAAATGGATTGCCATGAATGCATGAGAGAAGAAGACAAGAAGAAGAAGTTGCATGGTTCAATCTCAAATGCTCAAACTCTCCTCCAAAATCACTAGCCAAACCTGCAACATAACAATAGCATAAAAGTGTATATTCAAATGAGAAGGAGAGGTTTCCTTTTAAAGAACAATGGACGGTAGAGATTAAGAGGTAAAAAGAAATGAGCAATGGTGAAGATTAAATCTTGGTTGATCCATGTGCTCATATCTTCAAAAGGCAAAATCAAAGGCTATGATTAAGAGACAAAAAACCCAGCACTTAGGAATATGTGTGAAGAAAAAGGAGCTTTATTTATTTTTATTTAATTTATTTCCCTTTTCAACACAAAGAGGGATTTAAGTGGGGATTTTATTTATTTAATTAAAAGAGGGATTTTCTTTTAATTAAATAAGATTATTTTATTTAATTAAAAGGGGGATTTTAATTAAATAAAATAAGATTATGTAATTAAGAGAGATTTTCATTAAATAAGATAAGATTATTTAATTAAAAGAGATTTTAATTAAATAAGATTATTTTATTTAATAAAAAGGGATTGTTTTCTTTTAATTAAATAAGATAATCGATGAAATGATCAAACCTTAGGAAATATTGAAATAATTGAATTAATTACAATTTAATCAAGGAAATTGATTTGAATTGAAAATATTGCAAAGCATTAATTCAGGAATTTGATAAATTGATTCTGTCATTTGATAAATTGAAGAATGGGGGCCCATATTCTAGGTGACCATTTTAGGGTGCACACACACATAACACAAGATATGATATCACAGAAAAATAGTGTTAGGAAGTAAAAACTGTGGTGGGGATGGCACCCACAAAATCTTCACTATCTGCAGATTGGAAGGGGCCGGTTAAGGCTTACAATTTTGATCACTTCTGATGATCTACCTAGTTAAGAGTATCTGTGGAGACCTGTTAAAGTCTACTTAGTTAAGAGATTTAGCAACACTGTTGAGTGTGCACGCGGTTAAGAGATTTATAGTTGGACTGTTAAATTCACCTTCTTTGAAAGGATTTTTACACTTTGCTCCATTTTTTAGAATGATAGAAAATTACAATTTGACCTGGTATATGCAATCTCCTATTGATGATACAGATCCATTTAAGTTTAAATGAATAAGATTATCACATAATGTGATTGAATAATACCTTTGATTCTCGGTAGCCTCTATTCTTGGTTCTTGCTAACCTAATTCACCTTTTTCTGTTTTGGTTCTTGAAACTTTCAATCTGATCCATAGATGTGCTTGTAAGCTTCATTCATCCTCTCTTACATATTTACACATGTATAATGAATGATTGCATCATCTATTATAAGATGGATTGACATCATCAAGTTTCACAAAAAATAATGTTAACTCTAAGACCAGGTTTACAAATTTACCTTGATCTCCTAGTCTATGTGTTTTAAATTAGTTAGACTAATTAAAACACTTACAGTTATGTTTCTTATCCCTAAAGAAATGGTTTTAAAAACAAATCAAGATTCTATAAATAGAATGAGATTGTTTTATCTGAAGTGGAAGTCAGATCCACTTTTTGTGGGCTGCAACTGACTTTCGGTTTATGATGGTCGATTATGCTTATGAAATCAATTGACTGTATTTTGGGTTCCTTGCTTAAACTGTTCTCTCGGTTTTCTTTTTAACTGTCTCTCGGTTCGCACTATATCGTGCACATCGTGTTCCTCTTTTTCCTTCTGACTTTGCATTTTCAGTGTACACACAAAATTGTGTCACCGATTCTCTTTGTACTTAGTCATTTTTGGTGATCTCTTGTATCTTTACTTTCAGTTTTCTCTTTGTCCTGTCTTTTGGTGTATGCTTACCGAAAGTGTTGTTTGCATACTAATGGAAAAATAATGGCATCAATCTCCCCCTTTGACATTAATTAGTATAAAAAATTGATATGTGGAAAATACTAACAAAATGTTAAGTATGTACAACATATATAATCCTTAGTCATTTCATGACTCCCCTTATGTATATGTCGATATATCACCTTTTTTGATAGTACTGTATAGTTTCCTGCCTATCTATACATATCATATCTTTCCCTTTGTAAAATACATATACATATCATTTTCCCATCTGAATACATATCATTTTCCCCCTTTTTTGATATTAAGGGAAAAGATCTATACCTTATAGCTTATCAAAAATGTGAGAGTGTGAAGACTTCATGTCTTCCATCATCTTCTCCCATTTTTCCTTTAATTTCTCTAGATCCACGTGCTCGAGTGTGATCTTTGAATGCATATCGTAGATGTTGTCTGCTACAGACATCTCGGGGGTTGCTATCAGTTGCCTTGCTAAATTGATGTGCTATTGAAATAGTGTAAGATTTGGTAGAAGTTGAGCTTGTAGCTCGGTGACTTCTTCCCTGAATTGAGTCTCTACTTCCCACAGTTCCTGCCTTAACCTCTTTATTTCAATGATTTTCTCATAATACAACTTAATTGCATTGTCTCCATCGGTTAAGCTGTAGCACTATTAGCAAGATCTGAATCTAACTTTGCTATGTTTTCACTATTCTCTTTAGTGAACTTTTCTAGTGTGCTTAGTTGTTGAATCAAGGAAATAGCTTCAGTTATAATTGGATCTAATTCACTAATGAATTCTAAAAGATTTACCTTGTTGACTACCACTTCTTGGCTAATGTTCTCAATAAGTTTCCACTGATACTTCTTCTTTGCTCTCTCTTCTATTGTCTTCTCTGTATCAATGTTCTGTGTTATAATTGCTTCGGTGAGAGCGACTAGGTTATCAAGAATTGGATTATTCTGATCAATATCAACATTGGGTACATTTTGGTGCAATATGTCCCTTGTTGTTTCTAGTACCATGGAGTCTTGGTGTTATTTCCTCAGCTTCACCTGTAATGCCTTCCTTTGGCATATTTCACCGTATTCTTTCAATGCTTCATAATCAAGTGTAGTTGGGTCACATTTTGGTATCTCAATGATTTCATCTAAAGTGACTTCCAAATTATTATTCTTGGATTTATTCTTCTTCTTTTGAGTTGCATTTGAATGTAGTACCATTTCCAGTTTCTTGGCTTTGTCCATTGTGCTTGATGAAGTTATTTGTGGTGCTTCTTTTTGCTGCTTTGTGTCAGTTTCAGCTTGTCAATTTTCTGTAGACGTCTCCACTTTAACCTTTACATTGTCGGTAGCAACCTTTTCGGTATCCTTAGGAGTGCCATCTTTGGGTTTATCTCCTTCATCAGTGTCCTTATGCACTTCATCTATCTTTGTTTTTGCATCCTTCTCTGTTGTGTCTCCATCTACTTCCTTTGTATCTCCTCCTGTAACCTTATCAGTTTTGGTTATAATGTGAGTGTCTCTGATGTCCTTCTGATCATCAGTGTTTTCTTTCTTTTCTTCTTCCCCTGCATCCTTGGGAATGCTTGAGTCTTTTTCAGGTGACTTGTCTGTTTCTTGAAGAATATTGATAGCTTGTATCAATATTGGCATGTTTCCTGGTATGTTCACCTGTGCATTATCAGATGTGTTGTCATGCTCATCGATTGTGTCCTTGGTAACATTGACATCTTCATCTTTCTTTACTTCTTCTGCTGGATCATCGGTAATGTCAATGATTATGTTATCCACAATGTTGTCCTTTGTGGTGTCAGGCCATGTTTCATCTACAATATCCATATTTTTGTTGTCGGTTGTGTCTTTTTCTTCCTTGTCTAACTCAATTGATGTGTCATCTTCTGCATCTTTGATCAATATCTATTCTTGAGTTGCCTTATCAAAATATTTTTGTTGTAGTTCTTTCTCAGGGCTATCTTTCTCAATAGGTCTGTTGAGTATTTTACTCCATTTCCTGTGGCTCTCTTGTTCAAGCTCTACGAGCTTCCCTTCAACAAATTTGTAGGCTCTCAACTTTGGTGAGAATTCCTTTTTATGATTTTCCATCATTTCATCAATTTCTTCTTTCTTGGATTTAGAAGGCATGAGAGTAACAAGTACTCTTTCTCTTATTTCCTTTTCATTCTTTAAGGCAATGTCCATCTAGCATATAGTCTGTCCAAGATTTCCCTTGGTACATTATTACCTTCAAATTGAATCGGTACATATTTGAATTTATACATCTTTGATATGATGGCATCTTCAACTTTGTCCCGATCTTCTAGATCCAGTTTCAACCATCTTCTAATCTTAGAATATGTGATAGATCCTAAATTGGTAATAGATTTGCATACCTCATCAATGCTTTCTGGAGCTTTGATCTTGATATTTTCTGCCTCTACAGCTTCATCTTTCTTGGTGTCCTCAATATCTTCTTTGGTCCTGATCAACTTCCTTATTCTTTTGTTTGGCCCTCTTTTCGGTGTGGTCACTTTCCTCTTGTATGTTGTTACTTTTCCTTTCTTCAAAGGTGAAGGACTTGAATCCTTAGATGTTTGGCTTCTTGCTCTAGAAGCAACTGTGGTTCTTGGCTTCTTGGTTGGTGGAGAAGGTGGTGAATCTGACTCTATGGCCTCAGAGTCATTCTTTTCTTCAGCTTCACTGATAGGTAGCTGTCCTTTGGTTTCTTCCTCTGTTGCCGACAATATTTTCTTGAGGTTCTTGACCTTTTTGTCCTTTTTCCTGATAATTTTCTTCACAACCAGGCCAGATTTGATTTGGCCTCCTCACAGGTTCCAAACTTAGGTTTTTTCTTATATAATGGTTCATTTAACAATGCATTGATTGCTTTAGATGCATGATCAATATTTATCTCATATTCTAATGGTTGTAGGTGTATGCACCCTAAATGGTTGCCTAGACTATGGCCCCCATTTATCAATTTATCAAATTCCTGAATCAATGCTTTGCAACATTTTCAATTCAAATCAATTTCCTTGATCAAATCGTGATTAATTCAATTTTTGTAATATTTCCTAAGCTTTGATCATTTCATCAATTATCTTATTTAATTAAAAGAAAATAATTCCTTCTTATTAAATAAAATAATCTTATTTAATTAAAATCCCTTTTTAATTAAATAATTTTATCTTATTTAATTAAAATCTCTCTTAATTAAATAATATTATCTCATTTAATTAAAATATCCCTTTTAATTAA
>MU226547.1:3442359-3452481 GCA_018584345.1 Thuja plicata | reverse complement strand
AAGCCGGCCTTCTCTGGAGATTCAACCTCGTAGTTCAAGTCCCACAGCTTGGAGGTTGATTCCATGTTTCACTAGGTTGCTGTTAGAGAAGCTTTCAGCAAGGGTGCAAACCTCAGTGACAACAGGAGTCTTTAAGTAAAAAGATTTAAATGTTATTTAAAAAGTACTTAAAAGTTTTAGAGAACATAAAATTTTCATACTTAAAAACATATTTGTTTAATTTTAAAAAAAAAAATCATAAGGTTGTGCAAAAGATAAGCATTAAGATCAAAATTAAGTGTTTATCATAAAAGGTTGAAATGTTATTTTAAAATGTAATAATTTTTTTAAAAAAATTATATCCTAGTAAAAGGAGAATAGATTTTTCTTTTTAGTTCTATAAAGAAATATAGATAAAGCCATGCAAGAGGTATGTATACTAAATCAACATTTCAATAGTCATATAATATAGAACATAAAATTTTCATACTTAAAAAACACATTTCTTTAAAAAAAATTAAAAAATCACAAAACTATGCGAAATATAAACATTAAGATCAAAACCAAGTATCTAACATAAAAGGTTGAAATATTATTTAACAAAAATTGCATCCTGACGTGCAATGGGTATGCCAAAGAGGTATGAAAGGTCAATTAGGGAAAAAAAGACCTATTTGATGCATTAGATAAGAATAATTGATAGGTCATTTTGAAAATGATGATTTTTGTGTGACGAATTTTAGGAACTGGATCCAATCAAAATTGAAAGAAAATCTTTGAAGTAGGAAAATAATCAGGCTCCTTTACCAACAACCTCAGGGAAGATAGAGATAGAGATGGAGATGCAGATGAGGAGAGGGATAGATAAAAGTTAGAGATAAAGGTGGAGAAATAATGAGATGGAAATAGAGTAATGTAAGGAAGAACAAAATACAAAGAGATAGAGTTTTAGAGGTGAAGAGTTAGAGATGTAGAGGTATAAGGGGAGAAGGGGAGAGGAGGAGAAAGATAAGGAAGAGAAATACACATAAAGATAAAGATATAAGAATGATATATAAAGAGAATTAGAGAAGAATTTGGGTATGTACAGGATCATGGTATGCCAAAAAGTCATGACGTGGAAACAATCCCTTTTTCACCTGTCCAAAAATGCACTAAAAAGCGTGTTGAATTTTTAGTAGGCCTGGGTGTTAGTACACCTACTCAAAGGTAACACCAAAGCACTGACTGTATTAGGTATCTGATAGCTATCGCATACCTGATACCCATCGGGTATACGATAGATATCATAAACCCGATAGAGACACATAACATTTATTTCAACACTATATAATTTTATATGTTTATAATATTATAGTATTATATAATACTATATAATATTATAATATTATATAATACTATAGTACTACAATATTATAATATTATACTACAATTATAATAATATTATAATATTATAGTACTATATAATATTACATTACTATTATATTATGATGTAGGATATAAGTGGTATAGTACTATATAATATAGTATTATATAATATTTTAATATATGTGGGGCTATCGGGTATATGATACTTATTGTATACTCGATACGTGTGCCTAAATACAAACATGGGAGTCATTTATGTCATTTTATAAACACAATAGTAGTGAGTAAAACAACATTTGGGCTTCAGGTATACGAAAAAGCTTCGGGTATATGATCTATTTTTCCTTAAATTTTGCCCCCAATCATCTACGATATGTATTTTTTTTAATTTTTATTGTTTTTTAATTTAAAATTGATGTTTTTGTTTTAAATAGGGTTTGTTATTTAATTTGTTTATTTTATTTTAAATTCATTGTAGTTATATATGTATTTCTCATGTAATAAGGCATGGCTAACTCAAACCAACCAGAAAACCCTCCCCAGCGAAACAACGAGCCTCAAAACAATCTACCACCCCCTAAAAATAATCTGCCTGGTGAACAACCATTCTAGGACCCTCGGTCTTCAAAGTATCTCATAGGCGAAATCTAAATCAATTGAGGGGCTTCAAAAACACATATAAAATTTTCCCTACATTACGCCCCATGTTAGCCACATTGAACTCCATTATTCAAAATATGGAGACCCTTATAGAACAACATAATGTTGCACTTCATTGGCACGAGGCTATGCATGTCGATCTTAATGATGGGATTGACTATGATGGGCTGAAGGCCCTTGATATAACCAAAGATGAACTATGAAAACTTTTGTGGATCCAAAATCTAAATTAAAATTGGATACTAAAAAGCCCAAGTTGTCTATCAAATGGTGCACAAATGATGTAATACCTAAGCACTTCTGGGATTGCTAGTGGATGGTTTTTCATAGACCACCCCACAACAATTTGGAGGTCCCCTTTTATTTATTTTTTTAAAATTATATGTTGAATTTGTTCTTGTGTTACAAGTGTGATTGTCGTTGCACCAAAAGATCGACCTGTCAATGCCCGATACAACCACTATACTTATATAATCCAAAGGAGGAAATTAGTCCCTTGTCATGAATCCTGACTGGAGCACTAACAATTTTCCAACAATCTCCTCCTCAACATTACCTGAGGGGATTTGAACCTATGACCAAGATTTGATACCACTTGTTACAAGTGTGATCGTCGTCGCACCAAAAGATCAACATGTCAATTCCCGATACAACCACTATACTTATAGAATCCATAGGAGGCGGTTAGTCCCATGTCATGAATCCCAAGGGGAGCACTGACCATTTTTCCAACATATTGGTCATAAAGTAAACTATTGGAGCATGAGACCAAACATGGGCATAGGCGGAGGGGTTCCTTAGGATAGGCCATGGGCACGCCGAGTAAAAGCTCGCACTCATGTCCCCCTCACTGAAATTTCACCCTCTCTTCCAGTGCATCATCCAGATGTTATTGCAGAGGTCGGCTCACAGACTATGAGGGCCATTCACACCTTGAGCGATCTATTGGTTAGGCAGACTATGGTATTGTTGCCACCTTGTGTTAATGATGTTGGCGCTTTGACATCCTCTTCACATGTCTGTGTGCCCCATGCTTGCGTTATGTGCAAGAATTTGTGCTTGGGTCCCCTGACTGATGTTGATGTATATCAATATGTGTTCAATATGGACAATACAATAGATGTTCATATGGGGACTGCAACATCCATTGGAGAGACCACTCGTGCGAGAGATGAGGAGGAGACAGTAGCCCCATGGACTCCTGCTGTTATGGAAATACTAATATTTTCATTTGTTATAGTGTATTTAATTTAAAATGAATATATTTAGTAGATTAATTTTAATGACTGCACACTTATGCATATATATGTTGTCTATTTATCTTCAATTGATGATAGAGGAGGAGATGAGATAGGTTGAGGGTTCCACACTCTCAACCATTTCATTTTGCCTTGACACCTCCACGGTATATGTTTTTATTTACTCATTGGTTTCCTTTTTTATATTAGTATACATGTTTTCTCATAAAAAATAACGTAATAAAAATCATATGTACTAATTAATATTTTCATCTTATTTTACTTTTACAGGTTTCATCTGCTGCCACCAGGGGGCAATGTGAGGGGGTTCAGGCATCGCATGTTGACAAGGGGAAGGTAGTTAGTGTTTTAGAGTGATCATGCATACATACTTGTCACTTGTACGTACTAATGTTTATTTTACATGGTTTATTGTATAGGGGGTGGTGTATGATGATGTCATAACATAGGTTTGCAAGCCTAGACTCTTAGGAATTTCATTTCATAGTGATAGCCCCATAGTACGTATATTTCTAAATTTAGTTTTTTACATTTTTTTATCAAGTATATACATGATTGTCATGATTGTATCAAGTATCTTTCCGACTCTCGTAGGTAACACCTAGTGTGAGGGAGGGACATTGCCATACTTTTGTATCCTTGATGACCCAACCGATATTGCCAGAAGAAAGTTCACCACAGGCAATATTTTATTTTAATTCAAGTATTTTGTAAATTTATTTTTATATCAAGGATAACTTGTAGATCAATCTCATGGTTGCAAACATATATAGGTCAAAGCTGGCATTGGTAGTATTGTCCCTTCGCTACCAAGGATATATGTTAGGACTCCTAAGCATAGGAGACAAAGAGTTGAGGTACGTGAGAGTTCAATTTTAAATTTTAATTAAATTATTGTTAAATATGATTTTGAATGTTAATTTTTCATATGTACAAATCATATAAATTAAGTAATCTAACTTGGGGTTTCACTTTTTTGTTCATGCAGGATCCATTAGAGCCAAAGAGTACTTTAAAGAGGCTCCATTTTGACTATCCATCAGTACCATAGGATGTCCTATAGACATTTGTATTTATTTTGAGATTCTATATGATATATTTTGAGATGGCATATGCCACATTGTATCTAGACACGTCAATTTTGTAGAGATTTTGAGATGGAATATGCCACATTTTGTAAAACTTTGATCAAGTTGACATTTGCAGCATATTTTTATATGGAGATACTTTTAAAAAACAATTTCGTATATATAGAACATGTTCATTTTCATATTATATCTTTTTCATGTGTTGTATGTAGGTTCAAAAAAATAACCTGATAGTAAGATGGATTATGATTGTTCATATTATATATTTTTCATGTGTTATATCTTTGTTCATTATGACCCTTAAGCATTCTAGGATCCAATTAACATATTTCATCAAGGCATTCAACCTTTCCAGTAAAAAACTTAACATATCCACAAATAACATCTTTGATCAATGCATGATGCAGAGGGTCTAGGTATCCTTCTAGAATCCTTAAGGGTACACTTGTTAAGGGCTCAAATTTGGAACCATCCAATGGTCCCTCAGACCTTCCCAAGGTTTTCCCTTACACCTTGAAATTTCTCTAGGTCCTCCTCCTTGAGACCAAACTCCTCCGAGAAACTAAATTCATTAAGGAGATAAAACTCCTCACATCAAGCCCTTTTTCCCCAAGGCATTCCAAGTAACCCATACCCTAGCATATAAGGATCACACCAGCGTTGTTTTAGAGATCATGTATGAATGCCCCTTCATGTCCAAACACTCCTACTAATCCAAATTTTCCTCTTGTAAGAAACATAAAAAAAACACAATGTGGTTTTACCCAATTAGGCCTATTAGGAGACCTAATAGTAACTAGCCCTACAAAATAGATTTTTGGCCCTCAACTCACAAAATTACTTAACAAGGCTCAAATAAAATAGACTTACAGACACCCTTTTGGCTCTTCTTTGAAATATCACAAAATCAGATCTGGGTTTTGGTTTTGACTCGGTCAACCAATTCTAGTCCAATTAGGCCTAATAGGGCTAACTCAAGGGAATGTGAATATAACTCTTCACCAGTAAAAATACACTGACAAAAGGATTGATGTTTTATGTTTTAATATGTCCAAGGGCACCAAATCACCCACCAAGTTACACCCACACATTCATTTAGTTCTTTTGCAACTCAATTTCCTCTCTTCTTAGCTTGTCACGACCAAATACCAAGCATAGGGCATCACGGTAAAAATCAGGATTTGCATATTCTGCAACAAAACCACTTGCATATTGTAATGTACATAGAGACCTAACATTCCCCATATAATTGGATAAATCTAATGATGAAATGTTAGGTTAGTGTAATGTCCCCAACAAGGACCTTACTTAATTTGTCCTAAAATTCCCAATTAGGGTTTGGATTGCATGTGGGCATGACAACTTATAATGTTTGCCACTAGGATAATTACGATTCCCAATGATTAATATTACATAATAAGTATTTAAATTAAATTACATTAAAAACAATCACGAATTTATAATACATACTTAAGCCCTGATTCCTTACTTCACTCCTTATCACTAAACTTAAGAAAGATGGTAGGTTTACTATACTAGGATGCTTGCACAGTCTACAAGGGGATTCCTTAAAGTCTCTACCTATCTTGGGATCTTTCCATCATGTGACCGATTCACCCGCATCTTCCTACACACACTCCCTATCCTCTTAATTGTAATTAGTGAGTGAATAAGAAATAGACTAAGCATATATTTATTACTTATTTATCAATATATTTGAGTTATTTCATGTTTAATAATATAAGTTTACTCCATAATTTATTATTTCAATGTTTATTTCATATACATGATTTCATAACCTATTATTCCCAAGTTTATTTCATATTATTATTAATATCTAGTTCATGCAAGTCTTATTAATGAATTAACTCAAACAAAGATACACTTACCTTCTTTTCACCTTGGATGTACTCTTTTCTTTGGCTTATTCAATGTTTCTTTTTTTTAATAATCTCCTAAATTTCCTCCTTGATTTTCTCCTACATTTGCTACTTGATTTTCTCCTATATTTCTTTTCTTCTTTTCATTCCTCCTAATTTTTTCCTTTCACTTTTTACAAACCCTCTTTTATACATAATTGCGTAACCCTTCAAGGAAAAGTTGCCTTATTTCATTATACTCAAATTCCATCAGTTTTGTCTTTGTTAATATATTATTATTGTTTGTTTTAATTATAATTTTATTAGTATGAATAATTCATTATTGATTACTAATATTAATATTATTGATTAGATATGAATATTTAGAGTGTTATTTGGATATGAATATTCTATATATAATTAATATTTGCATATCTTTATTAATATTATATATAATATATAATCAATATATTCTCAATAATATATATATATATATATACTTACCAATAATATTATTTACAAATTATAATTTGGTTATTATTTATTAATATTGATTAATATCTTTTACTCATTAAATAAAGAATTAATTATTGTTTAAATAATTTAAATAAATAGTTAATTATATATTTATGTTTAAAGAAATTATATACGCAATAAATATGTATGTTTATATTATTTATATGTCAATATCAGGTCATGACATTAGGGCCATGTGAATCCAAAACCTAGGGTTTGTAGGTTTCCTAAACCAGTCCTTGCAAAAATCAATGGATCTCCTTTTTGCATGCACCAATGACTTCTAACCAATTGAAAAATGAAGTTAACTCATCAGGATAAGTTTTCATGGTCGTGGATCCAGATGCCCAATCATTATATGTTCATACAGTAATAGGAAACAATGAATTATGCAGGAAAAACTTGTTTCTACAACAAAGCAAACCCTTCTAATTCTTCCAAACTTCAAGTTACATCTTGAATAATCCATAGAGGCCTTTAAACACTCCCATGGACCTTTCTCAACTGGCCCAACTGATTTTTGATTCAGTTGGCCGTTGGACTTTGAATTTGGCAAAAAGTTATCAATGTTGCTAAGCAACATTTTGACAACATTGACAATATTGAACATTTTTTGCATTTGTCACATTAAAGTGACCATATCATCTTAAAACATCCCAATAGGACCTTTAGGATCCTCAAACACCTTTTACAATCATTTGACATGTTTTTGTGAAGTTTGACCATTGTTGACCAACCATGGTCTCTACAAGACTTTGTGATTAAATTGGCCTTATAGCCTTATTACAAACACAAATGGACTAATTGAGGCCTTATTACAAATTTGGATCACAACAAAACAAATTGGAAAAATGTCATCAATGATCCCTGTTGTCACGAGAGATGCACCCAAAATGCTAAGTATGAGAACTAGCAACCCTGTGAAACATGGAAAGACCTCCAAGTATGTAGGTGTACCTTTAATGAAGACCAATCTCTGGATTGTGGGCGGCTTCCCCTGCTGATCACCTAGATCTATCTTCGCTAGGAAAAGAGATAGAAAGATATACCAAAACTGAAATGTAAGTCTAATTGGGTGATTCACCAAAATTTGTATTTCAAATCTCTCTAACAAATTTAAAACCCAAAATAATATTGAAATAGCTATTTTAAATCACAACTCAAACTCACAACCAATTCTAAATAAAGGTTAAGATGCAGCTCCTCAGGAAGGGATGTTAATATCCACAAACTGAGTTGTTGAAACTTGATAACACAATATGCAAAATATGATAATAACATGTAAAATATTGGATACTGAAAGTAAATGATTAAATGTTTTTCCAAAACCACATAAATCAACTCAATTCCATAAACCCAATACAAGAACACCAAAAGAAGAGAAGGACCAATCTATACTATGTCAATATCAAAGGGATCTGCTGCTACAAGAGTCTGAAAAATAAATGAGCTACAATCACTAGTGTGTTCTTTTTCAATGTGCAAAAATAAACAAAGAGAAAGAACTTCTAAAAGAAATACAAACTAAATCCTTATAGAAAGGCTTGCATCAACTCCAAAGCTAACTGCATGCAGAACTGATTTGATCTGAAATGTAACTAAATTGTGACTCCACCTTGAAATGAAGATTACTTGTCATCTCCTCCAATATTTAAAATATATGAAGAGGTTGGATGGAAGAAAAATCGCTTAAAAAAAGGGGGGCAGGAATGGAAGATCATGAAGCTAACTACCTTAAGGAGTCAGTTTTAAATAATGCAACGATGAAGGGCCTTGAACTGGCGTTGAACTTCCATATAACTAATGAATAATCCCTTTAACTACTCCATGACATCCCTGACCTCCACGTGCCACCATCTGATTGGTTCACACATCTACATCACCACCTACTTGGCACTTTTCTTTCTTGATCTCTCGCGATCCAATGACTAGCTGTTGGTGGCTTAATCTCTAGCTCTTGACTTCCATCACTAACCGTCAACTAGCCTTGCGACCTATCGACTAACCATCCTCTCCAACACACAACCATTATCCTTGACCGCCTACTAAGCTCACAACTTGATGACTAACTACCCTCTCCAGCTGACAACTGTTAATGCTAACTATCAACCAAAATCACGACCTGGTGACTAACGAATTAATATCCAGCTTGTGACTTTGAACACTGAGCTCCCACTGACCTTGTGACCTGGTGACTAACTACTATCGCCAGCTCGCGGCTTGAATCCTTGACCACCAACTAAACATGCAACCTGACGACTGACTTCTCTCTCCTACTCACGACCATTATTGCTAACTGTCAACCAAACTCATGACTTGGCGACTCACCATTGCTCCCCAACTCTCAGATTGATTTCCTAATTGTCTTCTAACCTTGTGACCTAGCAACAACTGTCATCGCCAGCTCACAGCTTAATCTCTTAACCACCTGCTAACCTCGCAACTTGGAAACAACCATCGTCGCTAGCTATCATCATCCTCTATCAAGCACCATGTGTCATAGTCTAGTCCGTTGTTGATCTACCATGTCATCATCCAATCACCATGCCAAGTCCCTATAGCCCACAAAATATTTCTTGTTGTCTCATCCACATCGATGTTCAAATTTCCCAGCTACATAAACTAGGCGTGAGCAAGTGAACCGAAAGAATCATGCTTTTGGTTACTAGTTAAGTGAGAGCCCACATAAAAAAACATTGAATAAAACTTCATAGGGCTAATGTGGGATAAATCATTTCCTATAGTAACACTTCTGCTAGAGTGCTTTGATACTTTTCTCTTACCTACACATTTAGAGCAACAACTGATAATGGTGGAACTAGAAGATCACGATCAAAGTTGTGCAATTAAACCCTACACCTGTTGATGTCATTTTCCTTGAGCTCATTCATATTTTATCAGCTACCCAACCTTAAAAAATTTAGCAGGATACAAAAAATGATAACATTTCTTGCTACATCTCGGGGTGTTTGCTTGCTAAATAGTATCATACCAGTTGCCTTTGCAATCCCTTGGGAACATAGTCACTTGAAATTGAAACTTAGAAACAAAATAAAACTTTTCCAAACAAAACTTAAAACACACACCTTCTCAAAACTAAGCACTAACTGAAACAAACTAGCTATGTGCCAAAGCACTTATTTTTAATTAACTCACCTCAAAAGTAGTGCTTGAGGTGTATCCCGTTAACAAGGATAGGTAATTCTTCTCCTTCCATAATTGATAGCTTAAACAAATTATGTACCTTGCATCCTGTAATCACAAATGGGCTGTTAGAGTAATCATTAGTTTTCTTATTAATTAAATCATGTTGATTTAATTAATTAAGTTATTACTCTTTAGTGCTTAAGCTTTCTCTTAGGTGCATTAATAATTAATTCTTTTATTAATTAT
>MU226547.1:3417550-3439978 GCA_018584345.1 Thuja plicata | reverse complement strand
TTCTCTCACCTTTTGAGTAACTTCTGAGTTCTGCTTTTTCCTCCTTCTGCTTCTCTCTTGTAACAGGTTATTTGCATGCAGGTATTCTTGGCATTCTGTGGATTTGTATTTCTCAAATCCTATATGGGCCACTTCAAACGACATCAAACTTTGAATGCTTACCAAGCCTACTTTTCAACTCATCCCATTTCAGCACTAAGTCAACTTCATTGAAGACTCTTAGGACAACCTTTCTGTCAAATTTTTTCTTCAACTGATCATGATGATTTTTAAATTTTGAAAAGATTTGTATCTAATTTCCTCTAATTCAATCAATTTAGAAACTCTTACCTCCATTGGTTTCTGGTTCATCGGGTCTAATTCCTTAATCAGATTCAAACTAGGCAATTCAATCAAGATAGGCAAATTGGCCTCTTTTCCATAAACAAGCATGTAAGGTGAATTACCTATAGAATTCATTGATTTCATCATGTCAGCCCATAAGGATAGCTTCATCTTGTTGTGCCATGATCTTTGATTATCCTTTATAGTGCTCTTTATTATGTGAATCAAATTTTTGTTTTTTGATTCAACTTTTCCATTACCATGTGGGTAATAATTGGATGAGGTACTAAGATAGATATTATTACTTACAACCCAATCAATTATTCTTGCACCTACAAAGGCCAAAGCATTATTAAAAATTAAAAATTTGGTGTACCAAACTATGCAACCAAGTCTTCATAAAATTTCATAATTGTACTCTCATTTGCATCATTTAAATGAACACCTTCTGTCCATTTTGAAAAATAATCTGTTGTTGTTAAAATATATTTGTGTCCTGAACTCGATGGGGGATTTATGGGACCAATGAAATCAAGTCCCCATTTCATGAATGATTGTTCTACCTGGATTGGATTCAGGGGTAATGATGCTAACCTCTATTTATCAACAAATACTGCACATTTTAAACATTTTCTTACCCATATGAAGGCATCTTTGTACAAATTTGGCCAATAGTACCCAACTTTCATGATATTTAATGATGCAGTTCTAGCAAAAAAATGACCACCTGCTAGTCCTTTATGGAAATATTCTAAAACCTTTTCTATTTTATCTCCCTCAATACCTTCTTTGTGAGCTACTCAAGTCATGTGGGCATTCACCAGTAATAAGATAAAGGTGTATTTCAGCTATCTAGCTCATAGATCTTGGTTATGTAATATTCTGAATTGCATCGTCATGAGTTAGTACAACACTCTCTTGATGTTGGGAAATTTCCACACCACTTGTAGCAAGATGTTCACACACTCCCTTTCCTCTTAAAATATTTGTAACCTTAATTTTAACATCATATTCCATCACGCATGTTATCCATCCAACTCTTTTGTCATTCAAGTCTTTTTTCAACAAGAACTCTTTCACACTTGGATGGGAAATTATTAAGTGATTTTTTATGCTCAAAATCAATGGTTTGAATTTCTTAAGACTTGTAATCACAACTAGTACATTTTTTTCAACAAAAGTTTAACTTTTCTTATATCCTTCCAAATCTTTGCTGAAAAAAGAAACTGGTTGCTCTTGTTCATCATCATTCTTCTGAACCAACATTGCTGAAATGGAATCAGAATATCCAAATGCATACAAAATGAAATATTTACTAAAATTTGGATTAAATAAAGTGGGTCTTGAATCTAACACTTTTTTTACCTCTTCAAAAATTTCCTTACCCTCTTTAGTCCAGTTGAAACTTATGTCCTATTTCAACATTTTTGTCATTGGTCTCAACAAAGCTACAATGCTAGGATTGAATCTTCTAACAAAATTTATTCTCCCGAGAAATATTTGTAACCCTTTCTTATGTGCTAGTAATGGTAAGGCAAGTATGGAAATTACCCTTTCGGGATCAATGGTTGTCTCATACTTGGAAATAATGTGTCCAAGAAATTTTCCTTCATGAACAACAAACATGCACTTTTTTGGATTCAATGAAACTCCATATTCTCTACATCTCTCAAAAATTAGTCTTAAATGTTTGAAATGTTCATCATAATTCTTAGATAAAATGGTAATATCATCTAAGCATACAAGTACAAACTTGTTCATAAGGCCATAAAATGTCATTTCCATTGGATTTTGGAAACTTGCACCAGCATTTGAAAGACCAAATGACATTTTCCTATATGCCATGGTTCCCCACTTTGTAGTAAATGTTGTTTTGCATTGGTCCTCTTCTTTGACCAAAATTTGATTATAACTTGAAAACCCATCTAAAAGTGAAAATCTGTTAGAACCTAATATAAATTGCAGAATTTCCTCCATTGAGGGCAGCGCATGGTGATCTTTTAGAGATGCTTGATTAAGGTCTCAAAAATCAACACACAATCTGATTTCTCCATTTTTCTTCGTTACAGGCACTAAATTTGAAACCCAAGATGTATTCTTAATGGGAAAAATAATATTTCCTTCAATCATCTTGGTCAATTCAGTTTTCATCAAGTGTTCTAACTTGGGATTCAGTGGCCTTTTCTACTACCTAGCTAGTTTTGCATTAATTTTTATCTCTATACTATGTCGGGATAGTTGGGGATCAAACCCCTTCAAATCATGGTATTTCCATGCAAAAAAATTAGTATATTCTTGGCAAAGTGACATAAAAGTTTGTTGTTCTTCAGAAGTACATACCTTTCCAAGCTTTAAGAACTTATCCTTCATGATTCCAACAGATTCATAATGATTATGTTCAACTGATATGCTATTTTTTTTTCTCTAGCATGATCATCTAAATTGGATATGGATTCAAGGGTAACCAACCCCTTAGGTATCTTATTTGTCTTTAATTTCAAAATCCGATCATCATATTGATGTTGTAACTTTTTCTGATTTCCACTTGAAAACTCAGCCTTTTCCATCAAAAAATTAATAATTTACTTATCAGATTCAAAAACTTGCCAAGTAACATTATTATAGAGTACATAAGGTCTTACCACCACTTCTAAATATTTTTTTACCTGCACATTTTTGGCTTCTTTTGGGATGTCAAATTTAGCCCCCATGGTTGTCAACTTATAAGCATTCTTATTTTGTCCGCTAGGTACTGTAATGATGTTAAAAGCTTTGAATCATTCAATTAGATACTAAATTATGTGTTTATATATCTTTAAAACTTCATTTTTGGCAATATTCAAGTTTCGTACCTAATTGAACACCATCTCGTTGTCCCCAAATACCTACAAATTAATAATTTTCCTCTTCCTGGCTCATTCTAAGCCATAAATCGATGCTTCAAATTCTATTGTATTATTTGTACAGCTGAAAGAAAACTGAAAAGTAGAATAATACCTCTCATCTATAGGAGAAATCAGTATAGCTCCACCACCTGCACCCACTTAGCTTTGTGAACCATCAAAAATAAAGTTTCCAAACCTCATTTCCTTGTTGTTTTATTTAATTTTCTTCGCTTTCCAGAGACTTGGAATGACAAAATTTTGTCCTAACATGATATAATTGCCTAGACCAGCAACATCCATTTTACTAAATGCCTGATCAAAATAATTTTTAGTTGTCCATTGATCAAGACTATTAGGAATTTTTTCTAGTGGCGTATTTGGATCATGGGCTGCAAGGTCATCTTGATCATGAAACACTAAATTTGCATTTATGGGACTAGGAGTATAAGGCTCAATATGACAATTTGCAAGATTTTTTAGATTTCACAGTCACTCTGATCCGATAACAGGTCCTATAAAACATGTGTGTCCAATCTGATGATAGATAACCACCTATTTTGGCTGTAAAATCTCTGCTGACATATGTCAAAATATGGTGGTAAATCTATTACATAAACATATTGAGGAATTGAAAAGTTTGGGCAGCCATGCAGCGTTAAGCTCAAATTTTTAATAATTCCAACTCTATTAAGGGCTTACCCATCTAATTGATCAACACCCTTCTCAACTGGTTTATATTTCAACCCTATCTTTTCAACTAGTTGCTTGGGCATTATAGAGTTGCTAACTCTAGAATCTATCATACAATTATGAAACAATATATCACCAATAATCAATGTCACATAAAATGGTAGCGACTTTACCTCTGCTTTTTTTTTTATCGTTCTTGGGTTGAGGCTAACCAACCATTAAGAATTTAGCCCTTTTAGATGGTTGTTCAGTAGCTGAAATTTCAGCTAGTTCCTTCCTCATATTCTCTTTTTGACCAGGTAATTTAAAATCATCTATCAAGGATATACTACAAATCATCTATTTCATCTGGTCAACAATATTGAATTGTGAGAAACTAACCTTTTGTTGTTTGTTTAATGGTAACACTTGACCATGTGGAAGAATTTTCACACCTTGTGCTTGTGGGTTTGAACTTTGTCCTTGTGTAACAATAAAACCAGGCTTTTGGACTGGATCAGTTTGTTGTTTTCCTTTGTTAGATTGTTGGTATTCTTTAATGACCCTCTTTTTTGACCTTGTTTTGGTTGAAACAGGTTCATGATTCTGAAAACATTCCTCATCCTCCTTACGGTTCATCAAACTGGTCTTGGGCTTACTTTGTTCATGATACTCCTGAGACCCTTATGATGATTCTACATAAGAAGGCGTGGTTGTCTGAAGGCCGAGAATCCTATTTTGTAGTGCTTATGGACAATCAGTCCAAAAGTGTTGTTGACTACATGTACTACACCATTCCAAATCTTTAGAAACATTAACTTGAATAGGTATCAAATCTTTTGAAACACTTTGGATATTCATATTATAAGGTTGATTTGTCCTTTGGTTATAACCCCTACCTTGTGCTTGATATCCTCCTTGGTAGCTAGGCCTTTGCCAATATGGTACTTGGTAAGGCCTATTACCTTGATTTTGTTGTTTCAAATTAATCACCTCATTCCCCAAGTTCTGAACTATCTTTTCTAACCTCTCATTTCTCTCTTTGATGACCTTAAGGCAGTATCTACGTGCATTGCCACTTGACTGTTACTGGAAACGTCGGAATTGGAGCCATAGTTGGCAGAATAACAGGTATAGTTGGTTGTATATCAACAAAAATAGGCATTGAAGGCCTTGGAGCCAGTTTACCAGCTTGTATTAAATTGTTTTAATCTTGTATGGAAATGTCAAAAGTTGTTGGTAATGATCTTCCTCCCATGGAATAAGTTTGAATAACAATATCACTATTTAATGCCTTCAAATAGAAAAAAAATACTCATTAGATGGCTTAACTGGAAGAGGTATTGTATTCCAAGTTTACCTGAATATGTAATTGAAATCATAAATTTTCTCATTTGGATCCCTTTTAATTGTTGTTAACTATTCAACCCGAGATGAATGATCAGACTTATCCTCAAACTGTCAGTTTAATTGCTCTCCCAATTCAAACCAACTGGAGATAGAATTCACAGGTAATGCCTTGAACCATTGTAAGAACTTCCTTTTAAAAGAGGCTTCCAAAAGCTTTAATGCAACATCTTGATGGGTCACCTGATGTAACCCACACAGAGATGCAACATCTCTTATATGCTCAATAGCTAAAACATGGTCCTCACATGAGAAATGTGGTAAAAAATTTAATGCAACTCCTGGAATGTCATGGTGTTGTTGAAAATTAAGAGGATTACCCAAATTGAAAGAAACAAAAGGCCAATTTCTAGCCATTTGAGGTAGTACTTGAGAAATTTGATTTATAATAGGTTGTTGTAATTGACTACTTACTGGAATAAAAATTGCAACTTCTGGTAATTGATCTATATCAGCTGGTAACTCTGACGCAGATGCACTAGGAACCCCAGAACTATTTGGAAATGAAAAATCCTTCTGTGTTTAATTGACAAGCTCTCAAAACTCTCAAAGATTGGATTCCCAAAAGCTATTACAGTAATTTCCATATCAGGTTTAGATATTCTTCTACCTCTATTTTCAAACACAACTCATCTTCTTGCTACTCTACCTCTTGATCTTGTAGGTGGATGCTCTTGATATTCAAATCTATCTCTATTTTGTCATGTATGAACCTTTGTCATAAGTTGTAGTACTATATCTGCAAATAACCAAAACGTTTAGAGTCACCAGGTGCTGAAAATGATGCCTACAAAAGTGAAGTACCATTAGTTCTTCCAATCTTGGCTGATTTTCATTTACTAATTCACACCTAAACAACAGTAAATATGTAGATTGGAAGAACTGGAAATAAACTCTGAGTCCCATTGGGTGTGCCAAAAACTATTATCACCAGCGTTGCACCTGAAATGCTAAGTATAAGACTGAGAAACACCGTGAAACATGGGAAGACCTTAAGGTATGTGGGTGTACCTGTAATGAAGCCCAATCTCCAGATATTGTGCCAACTTCCCCTATTGATCACCTAAATCTATCTTTGTTAGGAAAAGAGATAGAAAGATATACCAAAACTAAAATGTAAGTCTAACTGGGTGATTCACCAAAAATTATATTTAAAATATCTCTAAAAACTTTGAAACCCACAAAGATCTTGAAATAGCTATTTTTAATCACAACTCAAACTCACAACCAATTCTAAATAAAGGTTAAATTGCAACTCCTCAGAAAGGGATGCTTATATCCACAAACTGAGTTACTAAAACTTGATAAAACAATATGAAAAATATGATAATAACATGAAAAATATTTCATACTGAAAGTAAATTATTATAAGGTTTTTCTAAAACCAAAAAAATCAACTCAATTCCATAAACCCAATGCAAGAACACCAAAAGAAGAGAATGATCAATCTGTACTATGTCAATATCAAAGGGATTTGTTGCTACAAGAGTTTGAAAAATAAATAGGCTACAATCAATATTGCCTTCTTTTGCAATGTGCAAAAATAAAAAGCATAAAGAACTGTCTAAAATAAATACAAACTAAAGCCTTATAGAAAGGCTTGAATCAACTCCAAAGCTAACTCCATGAAGAAATCATTTTATCTGAACCGTAACTAAATTGTGACTCCACCTCGAACTGAAGATTACTTTGTCATCTCCTCCAATCTTTAAAATATTTGAGGAGGTCAGATGGAAGAAAAAACCCTTTAAAAAACTGGGGGGAATGGAAGATCATGAAGCTAACTACCTCAAAGAGTCAGTTTGAAATAATGCAATGATGAAGGGCCTTGAACTAAAATTGAACTTCCATATAACTAAAAAATCATCCCTTTAACTTCTCCATGACATCCCTGACCTCCACATGGCACCATCTGATTGGTTCTCACATCCACATCACCACCCACTTGATATTTGTTTATCTTGATCTCCCGTGATCCAGCGAAAAGCTTTTGGAGGTTTAATATCCAGCTCGCAACTTCCATGATTAACCATCAACTAGCCTTGTGAACTGGTGACTAACCATCCTCTCCAGCTTGTGACCATTATCCTTGACTTCCTACTAACCCTGCGACCTGGCGACTAACCACCCTCTCTAGCTCAAGGTTGTTAATGCTAACTGTCAACCAAACTTGCGACCTGATGACTGACTGTTGACCTCTTAATCTCTAGCTCCCAACTTCAAATGTTTACCTCCCATTGACCTCAAAACATGGTGTCTAATCGCCATTTCCATATCGTGGTTTGATCCTTGGATGCCAACTAAACTAATGACCTAGCGACTGATCGCTCTCTCCAGCTCGTGATCATTATCGCTAACTGTCAACCAAAATCATGACCTGGAGAACGATCGTTGCTCGCCAGCTCACGGCTTGATTTTATAACCACCTACTAACCTCGCAACCTAGTGAAAACCGTCATCACTAGCTCGTGGATTGATCTCTTAACCATCTGCTAACCTCACAACCTAGAAAAAACCATCATCGATAACTTCCATCTGCCTCTATCACACGCCATGTGTCATAGTCTAGTCTGTTTCTGATCTGCAACTTCATCATCGAGTCACCACGCCAAGTCCCTACGGACCACAAAATATTTCTTTCTTTCGCATCCACATCAATGTCATAATTTCCCAGCTACATACCCCGCACACAGGCAAGTGAACCAAAAGAACCCTGCTTTTGGTTACTAGTTACATGAGAGCCCACATATAAAAACATTAAATAAAAATTTATAGGGATAATGTGGGATAAATCCTTTCCTATAGTAATAATTCTTCCAGAGAGATTCAATACTTTGCTTTTACCTCTGCAGATAGGGTAACAACTAATAAAGATGGAACTGAAAGATCATGATCAAATTTGCGCAATTAAACCCTACTCCTGCTGATATCATTTGCCTTGACTTCATTAATTGTTGATCAACTACCCAGCCTTAAAAAAAAATTCAGTTCCCATGAAGGAAAAAGGTTTATATATGTCTGTAATAATAAAAAATGAGACAAGGTGGTCAATGTAAGAATTTAAGATTAATAAAACGTTGGTTTCTTGCATGCTCCAATATTTTGTTATATTATTAAAGCTTTATTACAGCCATTATTTCATGTTATAAGCTTAAAATTTCAATTTTATTTTCATTGGGATAGATGGAGATCTAAATTCTCTGAATTGCGGCTTCTGTTTCATCAAATTTGATTAAATATTGAGCAAGATATCAGAGTTTTGGTGAAAGTTGTATTTGGATCTTCATTTAACCATGCAATTTTCTAGATCAACACTCTGTCATAACCAAGAATCAGAATTTTATGCCTCGGAAACATGGTCTTGTAGAATTTTACACTTTTCTGATACCTTGCACAAGCTTTGAGATAGGGGCCTTGAAAGATCGATGTCCAATGGTGCATAGTGCACGTTGGGGACACTTTGGTTTGGCATGGTCGCATACCTTCTAGAAACTTTGTGGAAGAAATGAGGTTCTCACTGGGGTTTAACCGGCCAACTAGAGCTAATGGCGCACATGGTTCAATGCCAGGATGAATGATTTTATGCATCATATAAAGCAATTCTTGACAAAATTGATAACTTTTTGCAACCATATTGCAATTTTGATAGTTTTACATCAATAACCCTTATAACTTTGCAAACATGACCAATATGACTTAGATGAACTAAAAGCATCATTTTATACCATCTCCACCTTATTTGACCAATTTGAATAGTTTGACCCACCCTTGACCAATAGGGCTTAATAGGCCAAATGGTTACGTGGTGGATCATTGGACCTTACAATTGAAATGTAATGCATGAAAAGACATTAGAAAACTATGAATATGATATGCATGGCCTTATCATGGCTTTATTACAAAAAATTGAGTCCATGTCACATATTTGCATGTATTTCATCATTATAAGAGGTAAAATAAATAAATTATAAGACCTAAAATAAACAAATTAGGATACAAAATGAAGAAATTATAAGAAACTCATCAACACGTTAGTAGGAAATTGTATTAGAGATTGTTAATTTCTCATTTCTCTTTCATAATATAAATGTAATACACTATCTACAAAGTCATCAATGTTGTCAATAAATAGTAGACAAATATCATCAATACAACTTCATCGTGTACAAATATGTATGCTCAATGGTATCATAAAATGAAAGATACTACTCATGTCCTTGTGTGTACACATGTCCTCACATACAAATACATCATATATCATTGTTACAACCATATTATGTATAAATACTTTAATGGTATTAAAAATTCTAGATACACAACTATAAAAAATTGTAGATAGACAAATAAATAAAAAATCCTAGATACTATCATTGTCCTTTCCGCTCCTTAATGTATAGATCTAATTTTTCTGCTACTCTCGATGACACCTACATTCCAATAGTGCACAAACAATCAATATTAGAGAAATAATAATAATTAAATGGTGAGACAAGAAAAAGTAAGATATACTCCAAAGCACAGTAGAGGAATCTCATACATCCATCACATTTGTAATCCTTGAATTCCGAAGGCATGAGAAAAATTTAAGTTAATTGAGAAAACAATAATTGTATAGGTTGACAAAAACATTATAAACATAACGAACCAAAGAACATGATTTGCCAATGCACAATGAACTTTACCATCATTTTGTATGAGCTAATCAAGTGTGCCTGACTCTTCTATATCTATAATTTATGTATAGAAATGCACTTACAATCCATGATAGAACCAATTTTATTGACTCAAAATATGAAGAGGAAAAGTGCAATTAATGTATTGAATGTAATCGTAATGAACATAGAAAACCTTGCAGTGAGTTGGTATTACCTAGTGAAGTGTTCCTGAAGGGTCATCTCTCTGCTTGAGGGTATCCAATATTGCTTCATGATCAACAATACTAATAGTCCAAAGTTATTTTGTCTTTGGTCTTTCTTGATTCTTCAAAAACTTAACATTTTCTGCTATAACAAGGTGTGAATACATGAGAATGGTTGTGTGCTTCTTGTAGTCTTCAAATGCATGAATGCCATTCTTTCTAATCATGTATGTTTGCAGCCATGTTCCTGCAAAAACAACTAAACCAATAGGATATGTGAACACATCATCATCTATCATTTGTTGTGCAAGATTCTTCTTTCCTTGTACACAACGTGCTAACTAGTAATCCAATCTCTCATCATTCCCCTATGGTGCAACCAATACAAAACATGTCCTAGTTGTAGAAGATCAGAAAGATGATCATACTCAACTGAACTTTCCATTTCATCATTTCTTAGAGAGAGTATGAGAGATAAAGGATTTATTTACTGTGGAACCCATGTATCCACCCACTCACTTGACTCACATTGATCCCAATCACACTGAAAACACCTGGGACAAAAAAATCCAACTCTTGTGTCCAAATGGTTCATGTATGTGCATTTGAGCTTCGAAATGAATGTATTCTTGAAGAATCTTTAACTGTCAGAAAAAATAATATATCTCCTATTGTTCTCTCCTCAACCAACCAAAATAATCTATGCACTACTAAATCAAGACTCCCCCTATGACAATGTTGAAGTACACCAATCAACAATAGAATGAGCATCAAGAAGGTCTGCACGCAAAATCCTCAATTTCTCCTTAACTAGATATCTCTTCACACACACACACACACACACACTTGCTCCATCATGCTCCCATTTCCCATGCCCGACCTGATGAAAAATCCAAATATGAGGTACACCTCCTCTACATGCATTCTACACAACCAATAAAACATACAAGAATTCTTGAAATGACCTGTGCATTTATCTGACCAAATGAGATGTCTATCCATAGCAATATCATTTTCCCTCAAGAACTCATAATAATTCTCAAAAAAATGTTGGACATACTCATGAGAGTGAGATCTATCATCGCTCAAATAAAAATGGTACTCTCTAATGATCTTTCGGTCATGTTTTGTACTATCAAGGGATTGCATATATGTTATGTGGACAAAAATGGAAATATGAATTGAATTATAATATTGAGCTTACAGGTCATTTTTGTGCTACAATGTATAGTTCTATGAAAATTCAACCACTGATACAATAGTGCCAATCAGGAAAGAGTCCTTACACATCTTGAATTGCTGATCCAACCATTGAGACCTGTGACTATGCCTTGCATACTTGTAATTTTTTTTCCTTGAGATCTGAAATAAAATCAGCTACAGTGCATTCTTTTGTAACCAACTCACATCTAGAGCCTTCACCTCCACTCTTAAATGTATATTTCACTGTTTCATATATCTTTTTTTGGATGATTGTCTTTCCAAACCCATGTATGAAACCCTCATGAAAACATAAAAAAAAACTTGGACAAACCACCACATTCTGAGCACTTGTCATTTAGGCAATTGTTTCTATAAAAGAAACATCCATCATCTCTCCAACATAAAAATTGATCTAGAAAGTCTCTTGATGATTTTGGAAGACCACTTGCACCACAATCCTATAACATTTCATTAGTATGCAAAGTACAATGAATGGGACATAATAGTTCATGGTGCATTGAAAACTCCACATGATATTTACAACAATTATTTTGAATCTTAATAGGTACACAATAAAATGGCTTAAATGATTCAAAATCCCTTTGTGATATTTGTAATGTTGGATGTGTCTCACAAATGTTTTCGAACAACATTGTTTGATTTACCTCCAAATAATGTTTAGGACGCGGGGTGCAGTCTTGAATGCCAACACTCAACTTCAGGGCATCCTTCACATTTTGTGACACTCTTGAATTAGAGTGCCAAAATAGTTGAATTACATCCTTCACAACATCGGTTAGCTTCTTATCAAAATGTGGAAGTCTCCCACCATTATCCCATGTATCATTTAGAAGAGGATCCTCAAGTATTTCTCTTCTTGTAAGTGCTCTATCCAAAGTTTTATAATTTTATGTTCAAGTCAACGCAAGTTTGGCTCATAAAATGAGCCTTTCTCAAATGATGACATACTAAGGAGGTTGTAATAACCCTCCAAGCAGCTCTCTTGTCTTTTTCCCTACTAGTCTTCTCAATGGAATTGAGAGCACTAAAACTATTTCTCACAATAATAGCATTTCTCTCCATTTTCTTGTTCACATGAATCTTCAATTTGGCTAGCATAGGTCTCATCTTTTTCCATCTTTAACAACTGCACAAAAATTTGGCATTTTTTGACCAATGTCTTGTTGCTAAAAAAAAGATCATAAAGTCTTGAAACCCACAACCAAATAGTTCTTTGTGATCTCTTGCCTTCAAAATTGCTAATAATGTTCTCATCAATTTCAAGTAACCATTTTGGTGTTCTTGAAGGTCTCTAATTTGAAGTTTGTCTTTCTTCCTTGCAAGGGAATTCATTTCACATATAATTTGGATATATGTAACGTTCATTTCGTTCTTGTGCAACATTATCATTGTCAATCCCTTCATATTCATTCCCTATCTCTACATTTATAATGTCCATGTTTAAATTTTCAATTTGAATCCCTACTTTGTCATTCCCAATGTCTACATTTTCATTCGCCAACTCAACATACTCATTCTCCAACTCTACATTTTTATCTTGAATCCATACTGCATTCTCGTTGTCAAAATTATTCTCATAATTATTTTTGAATTCAATGTCTTCTTCACTTGAAACCACATTTATGGGTGGTCCTATGGCCTCACCTTCATTAATATTTAGCATACCATGTCTCTTATCCTAGTGCTTTTCCCTATCTCTTTCTCTACATCCTTCAATTTCTTCATTTGTGAGCTTCCTCTTGCGTTATGCTTTTGATGACTGTTGTTCCCCATTGTGAGACCAAAAATTTGATAGAAATCGAATAATATTCAACAAATTTTCAAAAACAATGGTCCAAAACATTTTTTTGTCTACAAAATCTGAAAGCCATGATATTCTCTGAGACATCCATGACTCTCGGGTGTGGGGACAGAGAGAATATTATGGGCCCTTTTTCTAGTAAAACGTATCGGGTATATGATAGCTATTGTATACTTGAAACATGTGTTATGAAAATTTCCCACCTTTCCATTGCCACCAAGAATTTGGGGATGGGGCCAAAGTTTTGGGTATAGTTATTAACATACATATTGTATACAATATATATATATATATATATATAATGCGATTATGTATATTATATAATATAATATAATATATAATATATATAATACGATTATGTATATTATATAATATAATATAATATATAATATATAATATATATTATAATAAAATACATATCATATATCATATAAATAAATACAAATTATATAATCTAGATTATATACTAATGTAGCTAGATCTATTCAATGTACTAATGTGTGGTAAAGGGTCCTAATGGATCCTAAGGTGTCATAATGGTCCATAATTGGCCCTAGGACCACCTACGAAGTAGAGAGAGAGAGAGAGAGAGAGAGAGAGAGAGAGAGAGAGAGAGAGAGAGAGAGGGGGGGAGAGAGAGAGAGAGAGAGAGAGAGAGAGAGAGAGAGAGAGAGAGAGAGAGAGAGGTGGGGAGATTAAGGTTTCGTAAGTGGTCGTAGGACACATTAATGTGTCTTAGGACCCCTTAAGACCCCTTACAACCCCTAATATGTATTCTTAGACTTCCTAAGGGGTCATAAGTGGTCGTAGGACGCATGAATGTGTCCTAAGGGGTCATAAGGGCTCCTAATGGGCCCTAAGGGGTCTAAGGAACCCTTACTACCCATTATGGCCCATTAAGACACATTAGAACGATAAAGTGTGTCTTAAGGGGTCATATGACCCTTTAGAATATATTACGACCCCTTAGGGCACACTTTATGATTCTAATGTGTCGAAAGGGGTCATAATGAGTCATAATTGGTTTTTAGGGGTCTTAATATGCCTTCGGACCCATTACAATCCATTATGATCCCTTTGGACACATTAGAACCATAAAGTGTGTCCTAAGGGGTTGTAGGACCCCTTAGAACACATTACAACCCCTTAAGACACACCATATGGTTCCGATGTGTATTTATCAGTCATAATGGGTCATAAGGGGTCCTTAGACCACTTAGGACCAATTAGGACCCCTTACAATCCATTATGATCCCTTTCAACACATTAGAACCTGTCCTGGGGGGTCATAGGATCCCTTAGAACACATTACGATCCCTTAAGACACACCTTATGGTTCTAATGTGTCTTTATGGATCATAATGGATTGTAAGGGGTCCTTAGACCACTTAGGACCCATTAGAACCCCTTACAAAACATTATGACCCATTTTAACACATTAGAACCATAGAGTATGTCTTAAGGGGTCGCAAGACCCATTAGAACACATTACAACCCCTTAAGACACACCCTATGGTTCTAATGTTACTTAATGGGTCATAATGGGTTATAAGGGGATCTTAGACCACTTAGAGGTCCTATGACCCCTTACAACCCATTTTGACACATTACAACCATAAAGTGTGTCCTAAGGGGTCGTAATGTGTTCTAAGGGGTCCTATGACCCCTTAAGACATAATTTATTGTTCTAATGTGTCTTAATGGGAAACAATTGGTGGTAAGGGGTCCTAATATGCCTTATGGCCCCTTTTGATACATTATAACCATAAAGTGTGCCCTAAGGGGTCATAATGTGTTCTAAGGGGTCCTACGACCTCTTAGGACACAAATTATGGTTCTAATGTATCTTAATGGGTCATAATTGGTTGTACGGGGTCCTAATATGTCTTAGGACCCCTTATAACCCATTATGACCCATTTTGACTTATTAGAACTGTAAAGTGTGCACTAAGGGGTTGTAATGTGTTTTAAGGGGTCCTACAACCCGTTAGGACACACTTTATGGTTTGATTATGTCTTAATGTGACACATTATTACCCCTTTCGACACATTAGAACCATAAAGTGTGTCCTGAGGGGTGCTAGGACCCCTTAGAACACATTACAACCCCTTAAGACACACCATATGGTTCTAATGTGTCTTTATGGGTCGTAATGGGTTATAAAGGATCCTTAGACCACTTAGAACCAATTAGTATCCCTTACAACCCATTATGACCCCTTTCAACTTATTAGACCCACAAAGTGTGTCCTGAGGGGTCGTAGGGACCTTTAGAACACATTACGACCCCTTAACACACCTCTTATGGTTCTAATGTGTCTTTATAGGTCATAATGGGTTTTAAGGGATCCTTAGACCACTTAGGACCCATTAGGACCCCTTACAACCCATTATGACTCCTTTTGACACATTAAAACCATAAAGTGTGTTCTAAGGGGTTGTAGGACCCCTTAGAACACATTACGACCCCTTAAGACACACCTTATGTTTATATTGTGTCTTAATGGGTCATAATGGGTCTTAAGGGGCTCTTAGACCACTTAGGGGTCCTATGACCCCTTACGACCCATTGTGACCATAAAGTGTCTTCTAAGAGGTTGTAGGACCCCTTGGATCACATTATGACCCCATAAGACACACTTTATGGCATCTTAATGGGTCATAATGGGTTTTAAGGGGTACTAATACCCCTTACAACCCATTATGACACATTTAGACACATTAGAGCCATAAAGTGTGCCCTAAAGGGTCATAATTTGTTCTAGGGAGTCCTATGACCCATTAAGACACACTTTATGGTTCTAATGTGTCTTAATGGGTCACAATTGGTTTTAAGGGGTCCTAATATGCCTTAGGACACCTTACGACCCATTATGACCCCTTTCGACACAATAGAACCATAAAGTGTGACTTAAGGGGTTGTAATGTGTTTGAGGGGTCCTACGATCAGTTAGGACACACTTTATGGTTCTAAGGTGTCTTAATGGGTCATAATTGGTTATTAGGGGTCCTAATACACCTTAGGACCCCTTACAACCCATTATGATTCGTTTCAACACATTATAACAACAAAGTGTTCCCTAAGGGGTCGTAATGTGTTCTAAGGGGTCATATGACACCTTAAGACACACTTTATGGTTCTAATGTGTCTTAATGGGTCACAATTAATTATAAGGGGTCTTAATATACCTTAGGATCCCTTACAACCCATTATGACCCCTTTCAACACATTAGAAGCATAGAGTTTCCCTAAGGGGTCGTAATGTGTTCTAAGAGGTCCTACGACCCCTTAGGACACACTTTATAGCTCTAATGTGTCTTAATGGGTCATAATTAGTTGTAAGTGGTCATAATATACCTTTGTACCCCTTACAAACTATGATGGCCCATTTCAACACATTAGAGCCATAAAGTGTTCCTTAAGGGGTCATAATGTGTTCTAAGGGATCCTACAACCCCTTAGGACACATTTATAGTTCTAATGTGTCTTAATGGGTCATAATTGGTTGTAAGGTGTCCTAATATGTCTTAGGACCTATTACGACCCAATATAACCCTTTCGATACATTAGAACTATAAAGTGTTCCCTAAGGGGTCGTAATGTGTTCTAAGGGTTCCTACAATCCCTTAGGACACATTTTATGGTTATAATGTGTCTTAATGGGTCATCATAGGTTTTAAGGGGTCTTAATATTTCTTAGGACCCCTTACGACCCATTATAAATCCCTTTCGACACATTAGAATCGTAAAGTGTGCCCTAAGGAGTCATAGGACCCCTTAGATCACATTATGACCCCATAAGACACACTTTATGGTTCTAATGTGTCTTATGGGTCATAATGGGTTTTAAAGGGTCCTAATACCTCTTAAGACCCATTATGACCCATTATTAATCCTTTCTACACATTAGAAGCATAAAGTGTGTCTTATGGGGTCGTAATGTGATATAAGGGGTCCTATGACCCCTTAGGACATACTTTATGGTTATAATGTGTCTTAATGAATTATAATGGATCGTAAGGGCTCCTTAGACCCCTTAGAGAACATTAGGAGCCCTTACGACCCATTACAACCCCTTTTGACATATTAGAGCCATAAAGTGTGTCCTAAGTGGTTGCAATGTGGTCTAAGGGGTTCTCAACCCCTTGTGACACACTTTATGGTTCTAATGTGTTGTAATTGGTTGTAAGGGGTTCTTAGACCCCTTATAACCCATTAGGACCCCTTACAACCCCTTTCAACACATTAGAACCATAAAGTGAATCATAAGGGGTCGTATGACCCCTTATAACACATGACGACCCCTTAGGACACACTTTGTGATTCTAATGCATCGAAAGGGATCTTAAGGGGTCCTACGACACATTAATATGTCCTATGACCACTTAAGACACCTCTCTCTCTCTCTCTCACACACACACACACACACACACACCTTCTCTCTCTCTAATATATAATATAATGTATCCTGATGGGTCATAATGTGTCATAAGGATTCATAATAGGTCGTAGGTGGTCCTAGGTCCCATTATGACACCTTAGGATCCATTAGGGCCCTTTACAACACATTATTACATTGAATAGATGTAGCTACATTAGTATATAATATACATTATATAATGTATTTATTTTATATGATATAATATATAATATATTATATTATATACTATATTTAATATGCGTTATATATTATCTAATATTTAATATATATTATATATTATATATTATATTATAATATATATCATATAATATAATATATATTGTATATAATATGTAATATTGTGTGAAACTATCGGGTACCTAATAGTCATCGGGTATCCGATCTTTACCCAATGACTATCGAATACACGATGAGCTTTGGTATTTGCTTTGGAACCCCAAAGCTACATGGTCAACCCCCAAAATGCCCAAAAATTGTTGGATTATATTAGAATTGGGTACTACTAATGCTGTTTGCATTCATGTTTTGTCACTGATGTCAACATATGTTTCTGTAGAGAGAACATAATGGTTATTACTATTGTATGTTGAATGATAGAAGTGTACAGATACTATATGGATGAATCAAAATGAGAAAAGATTGATGATATGAATAAGGATGTTTGATGATCTTATTTCTAAGGTCGCTTGGCTTAATATTGTATATTGGAGTTGTTAAAGATGTTTTAGTGAAGACTGGTTTCTCGACTGTGACAGTGATGTTTGATAGAGCAAGTCTCTATGTTTTGGGGATATCTTACGGGCGATGATGATTCAGGTTATGCTAGTTTAAGAGATGATAGAAGGCATATTGAGGAATGTTTTTTATTGATCGCAAGTCATGTGATTTTTGGTGATGTCAGCTGAGGCATGTATTCTGGAGGAGACCTATTTGGGGCCTACTTCAGAGATGTGGATTGCAAGCATGGATTGCGGATCTTGGATAATATATGATGTATTGTAATTGATGTTTACTTGTTTTAGGTACCATGTGTATCTTAGAAAGGGGTTAAATAATTATTTTTATATTGGAAAAGCTTAATTGGTTGACCTAATCAATTATTGTAATAGGATATATATGAGAGATCTTTTCTTTTGAAAAGATGGATGTATGATGAGAAGGTAATTGAAAGGACAGAGAAGTGTGAAAGCTGCGAAAATTGATTGGTTGCTGGATGTAGAGCAGAGTTTGTGATTATAGTACTTCATTGGAACTGACCAAGAAAAGATAGTTTCTATCAAACAGTTCATTGGATTGTATATTTCTTATATACACTTGTTCGGATAGTAAATCCGTGAGGGTGGCTTTAACCTTCTTTGGGCAGTGTGCCTAGGCAGTGAGCCCATTGTTACTCTTGAATCCTAAAAGGGTCTGTCCTTTAACATGGACTATGTACTGTAATGATGTAATAAGCTCCTAATAGAGGTAATTTTTTTAACAGGGATACTATACTCTCAATACATCATTTGTGGGTGCTAATTCCCACCGGGGTTTTACCTTTAACAGGGTTTCCTCAACAACAAAGGATTGTGTTATTGTGTTGGTATTTACTGTGTTATCATTTGAATTGAAGTTTTGGTTTATAAAGTTTAATGTTTAATAATTTGTCTCACAACTGATTCACCCCCCCTCTCAGTTGTGTTGGTGGACTGTTATTCCTAACAAAAACATGTTTTTCCCTTGTTGCTTTTAGTTCCAGACTTCGAGCATGTAGCTGACGACTTTTTTTTCACCCAAATTTGATGAAATGAAAAAATTTATTATGGATATTATAAGCTTTCCATTGATATATTTGCTATCAATTTTTGAGTTTAGTAAGTAATTATTACTTATTTTATAATTGAGTCACCTCTAAAGGACTGATTGATAGAGTGATTAAAAAACAACTATAACTTTCAAACTGTATAACCTTTTTGAAATCTGAAACATATGTCACAGTCTATGCTTCACCTACTACAAGACAAAAAAAAATGAATTTTGTAAAGTTTAGAATTAGTTAAGGTGGTCAGACACGAGAGTTTTTCTATTCTGAAAAAGTTGTAGCAGAAAATTCATAATTAATTATTACTTGGAAAAAAATTACAAAAAATATGCGTCACATCTGGGCATGAGTCTACTGCTTATATCTAGAATCTTATAAAAAAATATATCATTTGATAGCGATTAAGGTGGTTAGGCATACACCTATTTCTTAGCGTTTCCCTGAACATTTTGTACTACTGCATCGTAATCTAATTTTTTCAACTTATTCAAGTTTTTACGTCAAATTGACTAACCCTGATTTGCTGATTTTTCATTGCCAGTAAAGGACATAGTTTGGTATACCATGATCATGCACATACCCATTTATAGAGGGAGAATAGAAGAAATGGAGAAAAATAAAGAAAATTAATAAATATTAGATAGTAATTACATATATATATATATATATAAACTAAAGTGTATATATATAATATATATTTACTCATTTATTAATTAATTTATAATATTTATATATTGTAATTATTATATATATTAATTTATTAACTAATTTATTATTTATATATTTATATTATAATAGATAATATTATGACCCATTGTAGAGAAAAACATCACATATCACATATGTATGTATGTATGTACGTGTATGATATTTTATATATTAATTTTTTTAATTTTTTTTTTATTAAGGTAAATACAGGTTTTGAAGGGGCCCCGAAACCCTGTCCAAAAAAAGTCAAAAAAGATATTCAATAATGCCCTCTACACGGAACTGATCTAGACCATAGTGAGGGTTTTACAATAGGCACCCACGACCTTGAAGAAAAAATGCATTAAACAACCATCATACAAACCCAAGCTAAAAACAAATACAAATTTAGGATTTGCCTTTAGCACCCTTCTGGTGAGAATGAAGAGTTATGTCAAAAGAGGAGGAGGACATCTTATGTTTTTTTCCTTTAACAGTAATCCAACCCTCTTCAACCCTATTTTCCTCACCCTGCCAAAGCAGAGGATCATCAACCAAACTAGAACTAACATGGATACTAGTAGAGGCAGCCAAAATACCAGTAGAACATGCAGGAGAAGTATCCACTGATCCAATAGTAGCCACCATCCCCGCACCACCGGGGGAGGCCAAAGACACTGCAACCCCCGCCAATCCAGGTGACGAATCAATTGAGGAGACTATCACAAGAGAACACACAGGAGCCGTAACCAGACCAGAAGGGACCTGCACAACTTCCTAGGAGAATCTTTTCGATGAAATAGGGTTTTTTTCCACCAAATAGTGTTGAGAAGAAGCGCCATTCCACCAAGAAGAATTAGTTTTCTTTTTACCCAATCCAAATTGAGCAGCCATGTGGCCAGTTTTAAAATACCTTCTGCATCTGAAGGGAATCCCTTCATAATCCAAATTCTGAATCCATTTTCCTTTAGAGGAGTTGATCACTATCTCCGTAGGAAGACCCTTAGAAGAGTCAATATCCACAAGAATGCGAGCATAATTAGAGTGGAGGATGTCAGAGGAATCACCATCGACGATTAAAAATTCCCCAAGAGCATTAACAATCCCCTCAAATAGAGAGTCAATCCATAAATGCAGTGAAAGATTAGGAAGAGGGACGCAAATAGGAAACTTGCTCAAAGAATTCATGGTAGGGTTAAAATTGGTATGCTAGGGCTTAACCATGAGCATAAATCATTCCTCCCAGCTGGAAAAAATATTGCACAGCAGATTATTTCTGTCCAAGGCATCTTCAAATTTTGCAATAAAATATCCCTTAGCCAAGGGATAAATATGCACCGTATCTGCAAGAATGGGCTCCCAATTAGTCGAGATCTACTCATGAAGCTTCGGAAGGCTGGGCCAAAAACCTCTGAACCTGGAAATCAAAGCATGTGAGGAAAAAATAGAGATGTTGTGATTTATTTCCTCCTCCACTTCCGGATCAACCACAATAGGTAGCGGATTAGAGACAGGAACATGCCCTCAATCAGCCCCTAACTTTGACATAGCAGCATCCCTCATGGTAGAGGAGGGCTCTGAAATCACCACATGATGGCCCTTAACCCACCTTCACGCATAGTAGCAGAGGTTGAGACCCCTGAAGCCTGCAAGGAAGCAACGTCCACCTTCCCAATAGGAGTGCCCAAAATAGTAGAAAGAATGGGAGAGGCAAAGGCTGGAGTCTCAGACGTAGCAAGCACTGTATCTAGGCCACCAGAGACTAGACCACTGGAGAGAAGGGGCAATTGATGGCCATCAGAGGGATCTCCAACGGTAGGAGCAATGGTGATAGAAACCCTAAGGGTTGCATGCGACAATGATAGGAGACGGAGACATCTTCTTAACAATGTTGGTCTATATTTTGAATATTTTTATTTTGACTCTTGGCTATAAGCACTACAGGAAAGAAGCCCCACTATTTTACCAAGGGTCAAAGTCAACAACTCTGAATTAAGAACCACGGTAGAGAGCGGCCCTGTGGGGACTTGAACCTTGGTTGTAGGCACTACAGGCAAGAAACCACACCATTTCACCAAAGAGTCAAGCCCTAATTTTTTTAATTTGTTAACTGATTTATAATTATGTTATTATATTTTAAATATATAATCTATAATCTATAATATTATAATATATAAATAATAATTAAAATATAAATATATATAATTATTATAAGATTAATTTTTTAAACTTAAAAAGAGGGTAAAAATTTAGTCAATCACGAGAGAGAGAGAGAGAGAGAGAGAGAGAGAGAGAGAGAGAGAGAGAGAGAGAGAGAGAGAGAGAGAGAG